>JAHWFP010032009.1:0-27652 GCA_023313725.1 Lithobius niger
CATCCCCGAGATAGTTCTCAATTTGGCATTGCTCTCGCCTGGTCACATCTATTAGCCAATCCTGGTCAAATCCATTAGCCAAGTCTGGTCGCGGTGAAGGTATAACGTATCGCATGCTCTGCTGAGCTTGTTGAGCTGTGTTGTAGTTTAGAAAGGTACTGAACGGCTGACGCAACATCACTGCGGACGCGCGACGTCAAGTTTGGAGCCAAACTGTCTCTAACAGTGGTGGGTTCTGTTCACTCTGTTCGGTGCTTTAGGAAGGTACTGAGGGGAATGAGCAGGCTAATGGTCTTGCCGGGGCTGCTGTAGAGGAAGGGAGTGAATCCATTGTTACGATGTCGTTACCGAGGGCCAGGCACGCGCCGCTGCAAATGTGTCTTCTGAGGGAATGGGATAAAGACTGGTTCGTTGCCACTACAGACAGTGTTGTATGCTTACCTCTACAGATTCACTGTTCTCTGCAGTATTCGTTGGATGCCATGTCATTAGTGGCTAGTAGGGTGCTTTTGCGCCTCCGGACGGGTCAGTCATTGCTGGCGGCTCACAGACATAGGATGGGGTGATCTGTCTCCTGCGTGTCCGAGCTGTGGCCAGTTGCAGACTCCTGGGCACTTCTTACTGGAGTGTGACTGTGTGCGGGTTTCCTCGTCCCTAGGGTTCCTCCAACTCCAGGTATGTGTTGAAAATAATTGTGATTGGAACCGAATGAGCAAAATTTAAAGTAAATGATTGAAGTCACGTAGTTGGTAGAATTGTTTGTCAGAACAGGGAAGAGAGGACAACTTCCTTTTTCTAATCCCACCTCGACCCTCTTATCCAAACGAATGTGATAAAATGAAAGGGTATTCATCCACTATCTTAGGGTTTCAACTGTGATAGACTTACAACCCGAATTTCGATTTTAAAACATTAACGAACTTCAGAAGTTTTGGGGGATTTTCCACTGGAATCCGGGCACACAAGTGTTAAACCGAACCAAACAATTTTTTTTGTCACTAATGAGCATAGATTGAATACATGTAAACAAAAAAAAGAAGAGAAAATTGTTGGGAATTGTTGTGACTGTACCTTGAAGTGTCGACCAACATAAGATTGAAATGCAAAATGAAATCACTTTTATAGTCAATGAGAGCCTAGTCCTTGTTTTGGGAAGAGGGGGAGCGTGTGAGGGTGGCGCCACCCACACACAGTTCCTCCAAATTTCTCGCTCCCGCCAGGTGGCGCATGTACACAGTGACAGAGGGGCACATGGCAGGAGGCGGGAAGAGCAACCCTGACACCACCCAGCTCGCATTAAAATGATTGCTCCCACCGCGAGTTTCTTCGTCAATCCCTCACCACCGCCGGCAACCCAACATTGTTATCGTGTAGTTCGCAATTTACATCTTGTTTCCTTAAAATTGTATTTTCGGCAATTACGACACGCAGGGTGGAAATTTTGAGGAGCATTCTGGATAAGTGCCGAAGGCCAGAAGTTCACGTAGCTGGGTTTTGTCATCCGTATGACGATAGTGTATCCAAAATAGCATTCACAGGGGGCTGCGTGTTTACTACATGCGTGCCTGAAGCGAAGTGAGAGCTATAGCCGCTATATCAGTATTATACGTATGCGACAGCAGTGCTACTAGTAGAAGATCAGCTGAACTAATCGTATTGAGATTTAAATGGAATTCAAGGGGTATTAAATTAATTTGGGCATAAAATCACTAATCGAAGCGATTTTAGCGTACACTGAAGGTTACCATTTTGCAGATAGTAAGAAACCTCAAAATACCAGTTAAGCTGGTTAATTTTGGTTTCTATTTCTTTAATGAAAATATACATTACCTTATTTTAGCATTCTCCTTCTTAATACTGTTTTAATTAGAGAACAATCGAAGATTTCTTTCCGGGCCGCTACCCACTACGCAAGTATTTGCGCTGCCTCCATCGTATAAACGCCTGAGCGGAGCAATCCGTCTCATCTTTTCTACCTCATTGTGGCCCAATGGCGACAAGAGGGGAGGAGAGTGGGAAGAAGGTAATGTATATTTTCATTAAAGCAATAGAAACCAAAATAACCAGATTAACTGGTATTTTGGGGTTTCTAGTTGTTATGAAAATATCCATTACCTTATTGATCCATTACCTTGTAGCATTCCACAGACCTTGTCAAAGGCGGCGGACGCCATCATGACTAGATCCCCTAGGGTAGCGGCCGGATCCCCACAAATTGAACTGACATAAGTCTGCAGGGGGGGGGGGGGGGTCACACCATGTGCCGGGCGGCGAAGAATGGCCCAACACAGTAGAGTCCGTCGGCGTGGTGTGACATGTCACGCAGGTAGTGTGAAGAACAGACGGACAGGTGTCGCTAGAAAGCGGCTTCCATGATTTCGGAGACCGCAATATTGCTGTGAAGAGCCCAGGATGTAGAGACGGCTCGAAGCTCATGAGCAGCGACTCGGATACCTTGGTCCACGCAGCTGATGTCGAGAGCATCGTAAGCTTGGACGATGACAATTTTGATCCAAGCGGCTATCATTCTTAGAGATGTTTCTGCAGTCCTTGCTGTAAAAGGGATAAAAGCTCAGTACGTCCCCGATGGATCGGCTTGGATGCCTTGAGGTAGAAGCATAGTGATCTGACAGGGCATAAGGCTCGTTCCTGGTCATCGCCCAAAATGTTGGAGAGCGCAGGAATGATAACGGGTTTGGACCGCTTGGAAGGCTTTTGAATCCTGGCCCGGAAGGAGGCTCGAGGAGTGAGAGTGAAACAAGAGTAGTTGTCTAGGAAGAAGCAATCGGAGGCGGTGGCCGACAAGGATTGGCGTCTACTGCATCGAAGAGAGGCTGCCATAACGACGAGGAACACTGTTTTCTGGGTAAGGTGACTCAGGGAGCAGGCGGAAAGGAGTTCGTAAGAAGCCTGCAAGAGTGCGTTGAGGACGATCGAGAGGTCCCAACCGGGAAAGGTCTTACGAGTCCTTGGCCTATCGATCACGAAAGATCGGATCATGGAAGTAATACAAAAGTCAATAATGAGGTAAACATTCCCTGCTGCTTTAAAAACCGTGTTGAGGGCGGATCGGTATACCAGAATGGTGGATCCTCGGACGCCATCATCAAAGAGAAACTCTAGGAACTGTAGGAATTGTGGGACAGAGGGACCGATAGGATTAACCTGTTGTGTAGAACATCAATGAAACTATCGTTGCCAATGGCTGTTGTAGATCTTGGATGTAGAGTATCAGACTGCGCGGGAGGCGATGCGGTTGGCCTGGATAGAAGAAACTCCCGTCTCTTCAAGGAGTCGGATGATAGTAGCCACCCGTGAAGTCGTAGGGATTGCGGCCGCCGATGCTGAAGTTTCCCATTGTGCTGGGTTAGTTGATCTCGGCTCAGTGGCTGAGATCGAGGGCAATCGATGAGGTCGAGAAGCATCGGGAACCAGGCTGCAGCTGGCCAATCCGAGGCAATCAGAGGGAACCTGAAGGAGTTGTTGCTGATTTTCCGCAGGACCACTGGTAGGAGTTTTGGTGGAGGGAATAGGTAGGCAAACAGATGATTCCAGTTCAGTGTAAGAGCATCGGTGGCCCATGTCCGGGGATCGGGCTGAGAAAAGGGGAAGTCTGGCATTCCACCTCGTGGCGAACAGGTTCAGAGTTGGTCGTCACCAGAGAGCAAAAAGAGTCGCAGATTGATGAGTAAAGAGTCCATTCCCCTGTAGGCGGTGCTTGACGAGACAGGGCGTTGGCCATGACGTTGTGGTTTTCCGGTATATGCAAGGGAAGTAATCAAACCTGAAGGAATATACAGAGGTGAAATATTTCCGATGTCAATTCGTGGAGCGATCGAGAATGTGTCCCGCCTCCTTGACGAAGGTAAGCGACAGTTGTGGTGTTGTCGATATGAACTTGGACCGCTTTCATTGAGACTATGTGCTGGAAGTGAATGAGACCGTGGAGCACGGATCGTAGTTCCAATATATTGATGTGTTCGGGATCGGCCGATCCCTATGTCCCGGAGACCAAGATTGTCAATGTGTGCGCCCCATCCATGATTGGAGGCATCGGTGACGAGGTGGAGAGCCGGGATCGGTTCGTGCAAGGGGACCGAAGCTGCAAGGTAGTTGATGTCTATCCACCAATAGAGGGTCGAGGATGGGAAATAAGGACTGAGGGATCGAGGAGGAAGCGTGAGGCCTATAGCAGGGTTCCCCCATTCCATGATTCGGAACTAATGAAGTAGCCGGCCCGGCCATAGGGGACCAGGTCGGCGAATGAGTTGACGGAACCTATTATGGAGTCGAGGTCGCATAGTGTGTAATGGGTTTGACGAAGAAAGTCGCAGACATTGCGTAGAAAATTGGTAATGCGATCCACGGACGATAAGACCGATCCCTGAAGGAGATTGAAGAAGACGCCTAAAAATGTGAACGTCCTGCTGGGGAAAAGGCTCGATTTCATCACGTTTATTTCCCATCCTAGGGATCGTAAAAGAGATGCGACGGTTCGGAGATCGTGGAAGAGGATGGTGCGATCCTGATTTGGGAGCAACCATTCGTCGAGAAAAACATGGACCCGAATGCCATGTTGATGGAGATAAGTGAGGATCGGGTGGAGAACGAGGGTGAAGACGCTCGGAGCCGAATTTAAACTGAACAGTACACATCGGAAGTTGTATACGGCGCCGTTGTGAAGGAACCAGAACAGGTGCCAGACAGATCAATGGAGAGGAACGTGTAGGTAAGCGTCGGCGAGGTCGAGGGAGATTGACCAGTCATTGGGTCGTAGTGTGCCACGGATCGATTCTGGTGTTTCATTTGGAAGTGCGTATTGTCGATGTACTGGTCGATGTACTGGTTTGAGATTAAAGATCAGACGGAAACCCTCTCGTTTTCTAGGGACAAAGGAAAATGCTGCTGTAGAATTCCGGGAAGATCGGAGCAGGAACGATGTGCACCGCCCGTTTGTCGAGAAGAGCCAGAATTTCTGAGGATAGGTTGGCGGATGACGGTGATTTGGTGTCCCATGGTGGCGGACTGGTCGGTAGGGAACGGCGGAATTTGGGTAGGAAGCCGTGGTTGACGATAGAAAGAACCGTAGGATCGGTGGTTTTGATGCCCAATTACCTGCAAAGAATCGTAAGCGACCTCCCACAGGTTGTGGGAAGGACGGAATGTCAATATTTGGGGCGACCACGATATCGTGGACCGGGTGAGGCGTATTGTCTGTGTTTGTCCGAAGCTGCTGCTTTGGACGGGGATCAACGACGTCCCCGAAGCTGATTGGAGGATCGGACTCGTGACGTGGATCTGGGAAGAGTGGCTGGATGGGGATTGGACTGTTTCAAGTCGGAGGGATCGTCCTTCATGATTTCGACTCGGGAGTCCTTAGGGGAGAACAGCCGCTTCCCGTGACGAGATCGAAAGGGCCGTGTCTTGCAGGAGACGTCAAGGTGAGGCGCGAGCTTGGGAATGAGTCCGCGAAACAAGGTATCGGGCTCATGGATCAGCAGATTGCGAAGAGTGGATCGAGTAGATGCATGAAGATTAGTGGAAGTGTTGTGAGCGATCTCTCACAAAAGGATCGTAGAATTGAACAACGCCCTGGTGAACCAGTTCATAGAATCATACGTTGCGAAGCACGCTTTACGGAAAACTTGGTTGATGAGAAAAGCCAACTGTTTGGTATCCGCAGGAGGAGAATCCATGTTCAAGTGTTCACGCAGCGCATTTGCTGCAGTGTTCAAGACATCGGCTTGAGAAGCGGCTCGTAGGCCTAGCCTCATAAGGCGATCGGCGTCACGAAGCACAAACACTGGAGCCGACGCACGCCGTGGAAGGAACAGAGAATAACCAAAATCCATCTTAGATTCGGCAGATAGGAATTCCGACTGAGGGTAAGTGTCAAAATTGCGAGGGTTTGTAGTGCCATCGGAAGAACGATGCTTCTTTGCCGGGCCGAGGAGGTGGAAAGTCGATGTCCAGTTCCAAAATGGAACCGCTGCCGAGGAGCGTTGTTAACAACGTAGTTGATTGTCCCAGAAGTGACAGCTGATGTGGAGGTTGATCTCGAAGGCCAAAGCCGAGACCCGTAGAGAGGCCCCGATTCTTGATGGATCGAGGGGCATCAGAAGTAGGCTTGTAGAGGAAACAATCTGGTAAGATGGCTTCCACTGTTTTAAAAGATCCGGTAGAGGGATATCCGCGAGATCGGGTTCGCCCGGAAATCCTGGAGCTTGATTGTCATAGCTGTCTGAATGATGAGAGGATCGATTCTCGTTGTTATCCGAAGAGTGGTAATCCATTGGTGGTGCCGATGAAGGGATCGGTGGAGCCGCAACAGGAACTCGATCGGGTTCCTGAGAAGAGCAAGGAACAGGGTCACTGAGGCGATGCCTTTGGAAGCTGTAGCAACCCAAGAACTGGTGAAGGCGGATGTAGGTGGTGGATCGGAGGGAGCCTTGCGCTTGAAGGTCTTCAGGGCCGAGTCCATAAGAGAGTGTACTTGCTCCCGTGAGAACAGAGCTGCAGATGCAGCCCGAGAGGAAATGGATCGTTGAGAGGATCGGGAAGAGAGATCCAATGGTTGTAAGGAAGGCGACATCGCTGCACTGGCTGCTCGTTTGCGAGCCTTCGCTTCGAGTCACGGTCTCGAACGACTTGTCGACAAGGGACCGGGGAAGTTGTCGTAGTATTGCAAGGCGGGATCGGAGCTGCAGAAGAGTGCATCGGTGCCGCGGATCGGACAGGACTGTCAACGGGATCGAGAAGCACAACGCTGACCCCTGGACCGAGAGAGTCGAGGATTGGGGTTGGACATACAGGGTCGGGATCGGTTCCCTCGATGTACCTTTAGTACGAGGCATGGGATCAACGGGATCGATGGGGTAGAAAACAGTATGTCCAGATCAAGTGGTGGTTAGGGAACAAAAGATGAGACGGATCGCTACACTTAGGCTTTTGTACGATGGAGGCTGCGCAGATACTTACACAGAGGGTAGCGGCCCGTAAAGAAATCTTCGATTGTTCTCTAAGTAAAACAGCATTGAGAATGAGAATGCTAAAATAAGGTAATGGATATATTCATAGCAACTAGAAACATGTTTTATACCTAGCTTTCACCGGCATGAAACGTCAAATGAAATAGTGCATGCTAAAAATAAAAAATAGTAGCCTACTAATAAAAAATCATAATCACAAAATCAGCCGGTTTTGAATTTATTAAAAAGAAATGTTGCTTTCCTTGCAGTCAGTTAAAATAACCTAAATTAAGGGTGCAACTCAAATCCAGAACTTTAATAATTTTGGGAATTCGCAGTATTAGCAAAATGTTACTGATAAGCATTCTTTCCCAGACATATCTTTTACTTTGTCTACAGCAGGCATAGTGATGCACAACAGGCTGCTGTTAGCTACAGAACAGCATATTTAACACCCAAAGTAAAAAAACGTAAAAACGTAAATTTAACACTGATTAAAACTCCAAAATGCCAGTGTTACCTGGTTGATTTTGGTTTGTATTGCCTGTTGAAAATTTCATCACCTTTTTTTATAGCATTCTCCTTCTCAAAATGCTGTTCAATCTAGAGAAATTAAATCGAAGATGTCGCTAGGCATCTTCCGTGTAGCCCTTCCGTGTCGCTAGCCTCCTTCATATAAAAGTCGAAGCGGAGCGGCTTTGCTCACCTTTTCGAACCTCATTGTGCCCAGATGGCGACAAGAGGGGAGGATGGTGGGACAAAGGTAATGTAAATTTTCAACAGGCAGTAGAAACCAAAATCAACCAGGTAACACTGGTATTTTGGATTTTCTAGTTGCTTCGAAATGTCCATTACCTTTTTTATATCAATCCCATAGACTTTGTCAAGGTGGCGGGCGCCATCTAACTCAAGTTCCCTCAGGTAGCGACCGGTTCCCTACACAGAACTACTAAGTGTGCCCAAGGGGTGTTAAAGTATGTGTCGGGGGGAAATGAATGGCCCAATTCTATACAGTCCCTCAGTTTGGTGGGACATATCCCTAAGATAGTGGGATGTGAAGACTGTAGGGTGTCTCCAAGAGGTTGCTTCCATGATGTCAGTAATGGGAATGTTACTGTAATACGCCCAAGGCGTGGAAATTGCACGAAGTTCGTGGGCGGTAACTCTAGATTCCTTCAGATGTACAGTTGATGTCGAGTACGTCGTAGGTTTGCACGATGACACTCTTAAGCTAGGTGGCAATCATACGTGTTGAGGTAGTGCCTATCTTGTTACTGAGGGGTAGGAACAGCTGGGAACGCCCTCGGCGAATAGGTTTAGAAGCTTTTAAGTAGAAACGAATTGCCCGAACTGGACATAAGGTTAGTTCTTCTTCGTCACCTAGGATGGTAGAAAGAGAGGGTATGATGAAGGGTTGAGTTCGTTCATTGGGTTTTTGAGTCTTAGCACGGAAAGTTGCTCTTGGGGTGTGGGTAAAGCCGGCGTAGTCATTTAGGAGAAAACAGTCTTTTTCTGTAGCTGAAAGAGCTTGCAATTTGCTGCATCGGAGGCAGGCGGAAAGAGCTACAAGAAACACCGTTTTCCTTGTAAGGTGGCTAAGTCGAGAGGAGCTCATGGGTTCGTAGGGTGGGGCCAAACCACGATGGACAAGTCCCAGTCGGAAAATTGCCTTTTAATGAGAGGTTGATCCATATGGAATGAATGGATTAAGGAGGAAATTCTGTAGCATGTGAGAAGATCAGTGTTACCAGCCGCTTTGAAGACAGCGTTCAGGGCGGATCGATAAACTAGGATTGTAGAATCTTTCAGACCGTTGTTGAATAGTGTTGTGAGGAATCGAAGAAGGTCTGGCATAGGAGGTTGGATTGGATCAACTTGTTCCTTGATACACCAATGAAGCCATCGTCTCCAATGACTGTCGTAAATTTTGTTGGTAGAGGATCGGACGGCTCGCGAAGCGATGTGTGTGGCCTCGTTCTCAAAAATGCCAGTTGCTCGGAGGAGCTGGATGATAGTAGCCACCTGTGAAGTCGTAAAGCTTGGTAGTTCGGGTGTAGGATCGTTCCTTTGCATGGGACAGGAGGTTCAGCCGGCTCGGTAGACGGCGAGGAGAATCGATGAGGAGACGGAGAAGCATTGGGAAGCAGGCTGCGACTGGCCAATTCGGTGCGATTAAGACGAATTGGCCCTGAGAGTTGGCGATTTTGCGTAAGACAAGAGGCAGGAGGCGCGGGGGGGGGGGGGAGTCGTAAGCGTATAGTTGGTTCCAATCCAGTGTCAATGCATCTACGGCCCGAGGATCTGGCAGCGGATTGACAAATAGGGGAAGTCTGGCATTGTACCTCGTGGCAAAGAGGTCGACCATCGGCTGATTCCACAGGTGGAATAGGCTAGAACAAATGGGTGAGTGTAGAGTCCATTCACTGGCGGGTGGTTTCCGGCACAAAAGGGAATTGGCAATCACATTCAACGGTCCCGGAATGTGGAGTGGCAAAAGACAGACACGGAGGTGAATGCATAGTTGAAAAATGTGAGAGGTGATGTGATGGAGGGATAGAGAGTGTGTTCCACCTCCCTTCCGGAGGTAAGCAACAGCTGTTGTGTACATGGACTTGTGCTGTGCGTCCTGTGACATGATCTTGGAAATGCTGAAGTCCTAGAAGGACTGCTTGGAGTTCCAAATGATTGATGTGTTCCGTCGTGCCATTCGGCCATGTGGCAGAGATGGTGAGGCTGTCGATGTGGGCTCCCTATCCTGTATGAGATGCGTCTGTGAATTGGTGAACTTGTGGGAATGGTTCGTGAAGGGGAACCGCGGCCGTTAGGTTGAGGATGTCCATCCACCATGTGAAGGTTTCGGTGGGGAAGGAACGATCGAGTCTTCGAGGTGGTAGATCTATGGCTGTCTGTGGGAGGTTGAGGATGTCCATCCACCATGTGAAGGTTTTGGTAAGGAAGGAACGATCGAGTCTTCGAGGTGCCACAAAGGGCGGAATGGTAATAATGTAACGGCCGTGCCATCCACCTGCCGTAAGGAACGAGGTCTGCAAAGGAATCGACGATTCCGATGACAGAGGCAAGATCCCGGCAGTTGTGAAGGGGCGTGTGGAGAAAGGATCTGGCGGATTGTAGATGATTTTCGATTTGTTCCGGCGACGGCATGACTGTTGTATTTTTTTACGTCGAAGAATACTCCTAGGAAGATGAAGGATTGGGCAGGTTGAAGACGAGATTTTGGAAAGTTTATGCCTAGACCCAGGCGATGAAAAAGAGACACGACAGAGTGTAAATTATCGGAGAGCGTCAAAGGATCAGGTGAGGAAGAAAACAGTCGTCGAGAAAGGCATGGATGTGGATGCCTTGCTGGTGGAGATGGGTGAGAAGTGGGCGTAGGACCATGGTAAAAATGCGTAGGGTGGGATTCAGGCCGAAGGGAAGGCAAAGGAACTCGTATACGGTTCTGTCGAGTAGAAACCGGAATAGGTGGCGGACAGACACATGACGCGGAATGGGAAGGTATGCGTCCGCGAAATCCAGAGGCCGTCCAGTCTTTGGGTTGCAAAAAGTCTCGGATGGAGGATACTGTTTCCATTTGAAAGTGCAGACTGAGAATGAACTGATTCAGAGGTTTCAAATTGAAAATAAGACGGGTTCCGCCGATTTTTTGCTGCAAAGAAAGATGCTGCTGCAGAAACCTGGACTGAACGGAGGTAACACAACACGAATCGCTTCTTTTTGAAGGAGGATAGCGATTTCTTTTCGAAGCGGGATGGAAGCTGGAGTTTCCAGTTCCCAAGGTGGGTCTTGCACCGGGGTCTTCTGTGAAAACTTCGGCTTGAAACCATTTAAAATAATTGAGAGAATCATAGGATCGGAGGTCACCTTCTGCCAAGCTTTGGCATGAAACCGAAGACGTCCCCCTACTTCTTGTGGGGGAGGTAGAATGTCAGTAATTGCCACGTCCCCTGGTGTGGGAATGAGAGGAGGATCGTAGTCTCCTGTCTGGGGTGGAGGAACGGCCCAGGAACGACCACGTCTGCATCCCTGGGATCGGGATGGAAAAGGCGACGCGGAACGAGGAGGTGGAGTTGGGTCTGGTAGTTTGGTATTTTTCCAATCTGCCTTAGGTGGATCAGGCTTGAAAGGCGGGGCGGAACGTTGACGACAAATTTGGCGATTCCTGTTATATCGAGGCTTTTGGCAGATGTCCAAATGTGGAGCCACCTTAAGAATCGGTCCTCGGAATAGGGATTCCGATTCATGGATCGGTTGATTCCGGAGAAGATGGCGGGTGGAATCGTGGAGATTCGGTGCGGTATTTAAGGCTATTTCTTGTAGGAGTGTGGAATTAAAAAGAGCCTTTGTGAACCAGTTCATGGCATGGTAAGTTGCGAAGCAACTTTTCCTAAAGACTTGATTAATGAGGAACGCTAGTTGACAAGTATCGTCATGGGCAGCATCGGCGGAGAGTCTTTCGCATAGTGCATTGGCTGCAGTACTGAGAACATCGGCTTGGGATGCGGCATTGAGACCAAGCCGGAGAATACGATCAGTGTCGCGTAGGACAAAAATGGGAACCGCGGCCCGGCGAGGGAGGTAGAGTGCGGAGACAAAATTCAACTTGGTCTTGGTGTCAGCAGTCAGATATTCCGACTGAGGATAGGTGTCAAAGTTTCTTGGGTTGGCCGTTCCCTCCCCGATGGGACGGAAGAAGTAATTTTCGCGGCCTGGTCGAGGCGGAGGTGCATCCTTATCCAGCTCTAAGGGAGATCTGTTGCCGAGGAGGACGCCACTGATCCTTAGTAGTGTGGTAAGGAGCGTTGTGGATTGCCCCAGTTGATGCGGGAGTTGGTCACGAGACCAAAGCCAAAGAGGTGTAGTCGGTTGAATGCTTGGAAAATTGAATTCTGGAAGCGGATTATGGGTCGACACCAATAAAATAGGCATTCAGAACACTCAAAACAAGAACGCTATATTTCAACCCACACATGGGGGCCGTCATCAGGCATAAAAACAACAAAGCTGTAACAAACAAAAAACATAAATGCAACTTTCTCACAACCCCCAGGTAACCAACGAAGATCAGTGATTTAAAAGCAATTACAATATAAAGAATAATGTGGTTAAAAAAAAACTCAAAACACTTACCAGATTAAAAAGAGTAAAACATAATTAAAGGGGTTAAAATTTAGAGAGGCCAAATGCCTACATACCCATCCCAGCCATTTTGCCGGAAATGCTCAGTGTGGGTGAGGATCAAAAATTTAAAAAATTTCACAAAAATAAAAATTTTTCTTTTTTTAAAACACAGTTAGATTTGGTTGTGTGGCAGGGCATGGAGTATTTCCTTCCACCTTTTTAAGTTAGGAAATTTCTGGTTTAGATTTAGTAATCTTCCCTTGTTGTTTAAAGTGGTTAGTCCCTCCAGTTGCTTTCTGATACCCACATGTGATTCGACAAACACGATAGTTGTTGCTCCCCAGTCCGGTTTGTGTTTTGTGTTGATATTGTGCTTCCCAGTGGCATTTTCTTGCTTCTTTTTTGAGGTATTTTCCTCCCGAAAAGCAGCTTCGTGTTCACAGATTCGGCGTCCCGTTGGACGTCCCGTTTCCCCAATATAGAGGGCCCCCACATGATTCCCCTCTTCCCCCACCCCCACATTTTATAGCATAGACGGAGTTCCTAATTTTTTGGAGGGATTCAGGCAGAACGTTGCAAGAAGATGTCGTGGAAGGTTTTGAAGAACTCTTGGTCAAGTTGTGGATGTTTGGGAGCGGTGCTTGAACCACCCTGACCCTCTGTCTTGCAAGAGTAGCACTAAAAGTGGAGAATAGTTTTGGCACATAAGGAATTTTTGACCAGCTGATGACTTCGGGTTGGGGGGTCAGTTTATGGAGGGCCGGTGTAGGTCTTTGGAGTTTTTGCCTCTCCTTATGGATCACTTTTTGGATGAGTGTTGGGGGGAAGTCGTTAAGAAGGTATTTCTCGTATATTCTAAGTTTTTGTTCCCGCACATCCTGGTCAGTTGTGCAGTGTGCGAAGCTGCGGTTAATTTCACCTTGAAGAATTCCTCGGAGGGTAGCAGGTGGGTGATTTGATTTGAAGTTTATTGTCCGTGTTGTCTGAGTTGGTTTTAGATAGTGTTTGGTAGTGAAAGAGGTTTGATGCGCTTTATACTAATGTCAAGGAACGGCAAAGTGTTTTGTCTTTCGAATTCAACTGTAAATTGGAGTGATTTATGAAAAGTGTTAAGAGTTAGCAGAACCTGGTCAGTGAAGTCTTTGTTTTGGAGGTAAGCAAAGATGTCGTCGATGTATCTAGCCCAGAGAAGGATTTGGGTATTGTAGCGTCGATTAATTTCGTTGTCAATTACGTCCAGCACTAGATCAGTAAGGAAAACCGAAATTGGGCTCCCTGCCGGGACCCCACCAACTTGTTTATAAGCTTCACCCTTTTATACTACATACGAAGTCAGGAAGATGACATAAACACATTCTACTATTTGATCGACTGATAGGCCCTTGTCTGATAGGCACCGTTTGATAGGCCCTTGTTTGATTGACTGATAGGCACCGTCAAAAACGCTAATGCCTTAAAAGAAAAACTTCAAACCTTCAACAACATTTCACCTGTGGATTCTAACAACTCATGCATGGTCTCATTCAACGTAGCAGCCCTTTTTCCGTCAATAGATCAAACCCTCATCCTCGAAATCCCGTGGAACTATCTACATAACCTTGGGGATGAAGCAAACCTCAAGGGCCTATCAGTCGATCAAATAGTAGAATGTGTTTATGTCATCTTCCTGACTACGTATGTAGTATACAAGGGTGAAGCCTATAAACAAGTTGGTGGGGTCCCGGCAGGGAGCCCAATTTCGGTTTTCCTTACTGATCTAGTGCTGGACGTAATTTACAACGAAATTAATCGACGCTACAATACCCAAATCCTTCTCTGGGCTAGGTACATCGACGACATCTTCGCTTACCTCCAAAACAAAGACTTCGCTGACCAGGTTCTGCTAACTCTTAACACTTTTCATAAATCACTCCAATTTACAGTTGAATTCGAAAGACAAAACACTTTGCCGTTCCTTGACATTAGTATAAAGCGCATCAAACCTCTTTCACTACACAACACTATCTAAAACCAACTCGGACAACACGGACAATAAACTACAAATCAAATCACCCACCTGCTACCCTCCGAGGAATTCTTCAAGGTGAAATTAACCGCAGCTTCGCACACTGCACAACTGACCAGGATGTGCGGGAACAAGAACTTAGAATATACGATAAATACCTTCTTAACGACTTCCCCCCAACAGTCATCCAAATAGTGCTCCATAAGGAGAGGCAAAAACTCCAAAGACCTACACCGGCCCTCCATAAACTGACCCCCCAACCCGAAGTCATCAGCTGGTCAAATATTCCTTATGTGCCAAAACTATTCTCCACTTTTAGTGCTACTCTTGCAAGACAGGGGGTCAGGGTGGTTCAAGCACCGCTCCCAAACATCCACAACTTGATCAAGAGTTCTTCAAAACCTTCCACGACATCTTCTTGCAACGTTCTGCCTGAATCCCTCCAAAAAATTAGGAACTCCGTCTATGCTATAAAATGTGGGGGTGGGGGAAGAGGGGAATCATGTGGGGCCCTCTATATTGGGGAAACGGTACGTCCAACGGGACGCCGAATCTGTGAACACGACGCTGCTGTTCGGGCGGAAAATACCTCAAAAAAGAAGCAAGAAAACGCCATTGGGAAGCACAATATCAACACAAAACACAAACCGGACTGGGGAGCAACAACTATCGTGTTTGTCGAATCACATGTGGGTATCAGAAAGCGACTGAAGGGACTAACCATTTTAAACAACAAGGGAAGATTACTAAATCTAAACCAGAAATTTCCTAACTTAAAAAGGTGGAAGGAAATACTCCATGCTCTGCCACACAACCAAATCTAACTGTGTTTTAAAAAAAGAAAAATTTTTATTTTTGTGAAATTTTTTAAATTCTTGATCCTCTCCCACACTGAGCATTTCCGGCAAAATGGCTGGGATGGGTATGTAGGCATTTGGCCTCTCTAAATTTTTAACCCCTTTTACTTATGTTTTACTCTTTTTAATCTGGTAAGTGTTTTGAGTTTTTTTTTTAAACCACATTATTCTTTATACTGTAATTGCTTTTAAATCACTGATCTTCGTTGGTTACCTGGGGGTTGTGAGAAAGTTGCACTTATGTTTTTTGTTTGTTACAGCTTTGTTGTTTTTATGCCTGATGACGGCCCCCATGTGTGGGTTGAAATATAGCGTTCTTGTTTTGAGTGTTCTGAATGCCTGTTTTATTGGTGTCGACCCATAATCCGCTTCCAGAAACCAAAGCCAAAGTCAGTTACGAGGCCTCGGTTCTTGGATACCGGGTCTGAATTTTTTTTTTTTTTTTTTAAAGATTAAAAAGATTTAAATAGTTTTTTTTTTAATTAATTTCTTTGAGCCTTAAGTCAGCCGAAGCAACTTAATGCTTGTATGGCTGAACCGGCTCAATTTTGAACATTACCAGACTTTTAGAAAGAAGAAATATCTGGTAAAGGGAGGTGCCAACCCGGGATTCGATCCGGGAAACCTCCGATCATCGTAGGGGCCGAAAGATTGTCCAGAATTGGCCAGAATAGTTCCCATAGCCGATGAAGGAG
This sequence comes from Lithobius niger, assembly GCA_023313725.1. Lineage (NCBI taxonomy): Eukaryota > Metazoa > Arthropoda > Chilopoda > Lithobiomorpha > Lithobiidae > Lithobius > Lithobius niger. The sequence continues at coordinate 15,665 of JAHWFP010032009.1, forward strand.
CATGGTAGCCTCTCACGCTACCCTGGCCGGCAGTCCTGGCGGGGACTTTTTGGAGGAAGGTTTGTACAGAAAACAGTCCGGGATGATTCCTTCGACAGTTTTTAACAATTCAGGGAGCAGGGTCTCTGAAGGATCGGGATCCCCTTGGAATGGAGGGTCGGGTAGGTCCGATATAGACAGGTCTGGGGAGTAATAGGAATCGAGATCTTCGCTTGCAGGAGGTTTAGGCGGAATCTGCAGTGGAACCGGCAGAATGGGATGCGAATGCGGACCAATAGGTGCGTGAATGCGGACCAATAGGTGCGCTGGAAGGACCTGCTTCGTTTGTGGGGGTTCGGTGTCGCTTTGGGACCGAAACTAGCCAGGTTGATGTATACTCCGATACAGGTACTTTGTGTTTAAAGTTCCGAAGGGAGGAATCCATTATGTCATGTACTTGAGATGAAGTGAGAGGTTCTTCGGTTCTCTGGGTAGCATATTGGCCCGTAACCGAAGGTTGTGAGGAATGTGAGGATAAATCAAGAGGCTATAGTTCCAGACCGACGGAGGAGGCCAACTTGGCAGCGACTTTCCGGGCTTTGAGTTGATGTTTGAGGCAAGCTTAATGGTCCTTAGTGCGAAAGAGTTCCTCGGAGAGGGACCGTAGATCCCGTACCAGAGGAGGTTGGTTACAGGTAATCGGGGACGTAGCTGCGGTATCGCAAGCTATGGGAAGCAAAGGTTCGGAAAGGAAAGGATTCGGAGGCGGAATCGGGTGCTCCAAAGAATCCTGGTCCATATTAAGTTCGAGGATCTCGATGTTGTCCACTACAGGTAGGACTTGCAAGAGGAGGAGGCACGGAGGCGGGAATACGTAGGCGTGGAGGTGATTCCAGTCGAGGGTGAGCGCATCTACTGCCCAGGCGTAGGGATCCGGTAGTGGGCTGACAAACAAGGGCAGTCTGTTGTTGAATCTCGTGGCAAATAGGTCTACTAGTGGTCGTTGCCATAGATGGAAGAGGGCATGACAGACGGAAGGATGCAATGTCCATTCGCTGACTGGAGGTGTACGGCGAGATAGAGAGTCAGCAATGATGTTCAGGGACCCTGGAATGTGGAGAGGTAGAAGGCGAATCCGGTGGTCGATGCAGAATTGAAAGATTTCGGATGTTATCTGGTGGAGGGTGAGAGAGCGTGTCCCTCCGCCTTTGCGGAGGGATGCAACAGCAGTGGTGTTGTCTATGTGAATTTGTACTATTTTGGCCATTAAATAATGTCGGAAGTGGTGTAGTCCCAGGAATACTGCTCGTAATTCCAGATGATTGATGTGTTCTGTTAGTTCTGTTGTCCAACGTCCAGACACTGTGAGTTGTCGACGTGGGCACCCCATCCTATTTGAGAGGCATCTGTAATTAGGAGGAGGTGCGGAGGAGGTTCGTGGAGGGGCACCGAAGCAGTAAGATTCTTGACATCCATCCACCACAGGAAGGTGTCGGTGGGGAAGGTATGGTCCCGTTGTTGTGGGGGAAGGTTGATGGCAGTGCGGGGATCGCCCCAATGGACAAAGCGGTAGTGGTGGAGAGCAGTATCTTCCGTACGGGACTAGCTCTGCAAAAGAGTGTATGGTCCCAAATTGCGAGCGGAGTGAAGATGGAACGCGACTCGCTCTGGGGATGGCATTACGGAGGAGCGTCGGACGAACGTCTAACTGGAAAATCGTCTAATGGGATAATTGTCTAATGTCTGCATACATGAAAAATCTGGAAAATCGTCTAAACGGAATATCGTATAATGGAAAATCATCTATACGGAGTATCGTATAATGGATAATCGTATAATAGATAAACGTCTAACTGGATATACGTTTATTACAGTTTCTGATGTTACATGTATAGCAGCAGTGAGCGCGGCAGCGCGAGCGAGACAGGAACATTAGACGAGTTTCCATTATATAAATTTCCTATTAGACGATATTCCATTATACGAATTTCCAGTTAGACGATTTTCCATTATACAAATTTCCTGCTAGACGACTTTCCGTTATACTGTTATACGGTATACATTCTTCCAATTATGCGATTTTCCAGTTAGACGATTATCCCTCGCCTCATTACGGATCCTGAGCGGAGGTCGAAGAATACCCCTAGGAAGACGAATGATTGGGCCGGCAGAAGACATGACTTTGGAAGGTTTAAACCGAAGCCTAGGTGATGAAAAAGAGATATGGCGGTGGTCAGATTTCTTGACAACGTTGCTGGTTGCTGGTGCGGGAAGAAGACAATCGTCTAGGAAGGCATGAATGTGAATGCCTTGTTGGTGACGGCAGGCTAGAACGGCCGGAGGATAATAGTAAAAACGTGAGGAGCGGCGTTGAGACCGAACGGAAGGCAAAGGTATTCGTAGACGGTGTTGTCTAGCATGAAACGAAATAGGTGACGGACAGAGGCATGAAGTGGGATGTGAAGGTAAGCGTCGGCTAGGTCGAGAGAAACCGTTTTCAATCGTTGAGTTGGAGTGATTGCGGATGGAAGACACAGTGTCCATTTGAAAGTGTGGGTTCCGAATAAACCGATTTAGAGGTTTGAGATTGAAGATTAGTCGTGAACCTCCGGTTTTCTTGTCGCAGAGAAAAATGTTGCTGCAAAACCCTGGGGTGAACGGAGGTGAAACTACACAAATCGCTCGTTTCTGGACGAGGGATAAAATTTCCAGGCGGAGGGGACTGGAGGAACGAGATTGGTGGTCCCATGGAGGAATGTCCACTGGGGGTGGCATAAGAAATTTTGGTTTGAAGCTGGTGGATATTATTAAAAGATGCACTGGATCGGAGGTGATATTTTGCCAAGCTTTGGCATAAAATCGGAGACGTCCACCTACAGCTTGTGGGGGAGGCGGAATGTCAATAGTTACTGCGATTTCTGTGCTTGGGTTGGTGTCGTTGTTCGAAGGATGAACGTCCCAGGGGCGGCCCCGTCCGCGTCCCTCGTTCCTATTTGGAAAGGGGGATGCGGAGCGTGGGGCCGGAGGCAGAGGATGGTTGGAAAACTTGGTATTACGTTGGCTATCCATAGCAGGTTCTGTTCTTGATGGTAGGGAATGAGGACGACGTGAGGTGCGAGACCTATTGTAGCGAAGCTTGCGTGAAATGTCCAGATGAGGACATTCTCCCCCTTTGGTATGAGACCTCGGAACAATGATTCCGATTCATGAATCGGTTGATTGCGAAGGAGGTGTCGTGTGGAGGCGTGGAGGTTGGGTTCTGTGTTAAGAGCAACTTCCCGTAGAAGTAACGTTGAATTGAAGAGGGCGCACATAAATAAATTCATTGCGTGATATGTGGCAAAGCAGCTTTTGCGGAAGACTTGGTTGATTAAAAAGGTTAACTGACGGGTGTCGTCCAGAGAGTCAGTATTTAGTCTTTCGCACAACGCGTTTGCGGCGGTGCTGAGAACATCCGCTTGAGAAGCGGCTCGAAGACCAAGGCGTAGGATACGATCGTTATCCCGGAAGATAAACACAGGAACTGTCGCCCGTCGAGGGAGGTAAAGTGGTCACCCAAAATCCAATTTTGTAGTATCCGCTGTCAAAAACTCTGATTGTGGGTAAGTATCGAAGTTGCGTGGATTGCCAGTACCATCGCCGATAGGGCGGAAGAAGTAATTTTCTTGGCCTGGGCGAGGGGGGGGGGGAGAAGAATAATGCTCAGAAGAATACCTCCGTTATGGAGGAGTGTGGTGAGGAGAGTTGTTGATTGTCCTACTAGTGGAGGTTCATGTGGGGATTGATCCCGGAGACCAAACCCGAAACCTGTAGCTAAACCTCTGTTCTTTGAGGCAGCATCTGCGGAGGCGGATGGTTTATATAAGAAGTAGTCCGGAATTATTTCTTCCACTGTCTTCATGAGGTCAGGAAGAGGGATTTCGGAGCAATCAGGATCATCTTGGAACGGAGGGTCCGGTAGCCCAGAGTCGGACGGATCTGGGGAGTAGTAAGGGTCTTGCAGGTTGTCGTCGAGTGAGGCAGGCGGATATACCGGTGGTGATGCTGGAATCGGCGGCGGAGGGGCTGCCGGAGCGGTAGATTGGCCCGCAGTAGCAGCGGGAAGGCATTGGCGTTGGCGTTTAGGCAGGGAGGCCAGCCAAGCGGAGGTGTAATCCTGTGACCTACGTTTGAAGGTACGCAAAGAAGAGTCCATAAGCTAGTGTACCTGGGAAGGCGTAAGAGGTTCATCGGTACGTCTGGAGGTAATAGAGGACCGGGAGGATAAGTCCCAACGGAAGGACTGGAGCGCTAGTGGAAGAAGCTAATTTAGCCGCAACCTTCCGTGCCTAAGTTGTAGTTTCAGCCGTGCGTACCGTTCCTTGGTACGGGAAAGTTTGGCAGAGAGAGATCAAAGATCCCCCGACGGAGGCGGTTGGCAGCATGGAACAGGAGACATGGTGGCAGTAGTGCACTGCAGAGGGAAAAGATTCCGAAAGCAGTGGGTTTGGAGGCGGAGGCTCCATTGAGTCTTGTCCTGCAGAAAGCTCAAGAACTTCCACGTTCTCGAGGGACGGAGGAGCCGGCAAGGCTGAACGGCGAGGAAGGGGGGGGGGGATTCCCTTGGCGTCCTTTTTGCTCGCGGCATCACGAAGCGGAGTCGGAGGGCGGAGACGGAGGCTAGCTCGATGTCTTCAGTGATGTGAACAGCGTGGCGCTAGAGAAGAAAAGATGAGCACTGCCGCTCCGCTTCGATTTATATACGATGGAGGCTGCACAGTAGATCTGCGCAGTAGGTAGCGAACCGGAAGGATCTGCGTTGTTTTCTCTAATTTGAACAGTATTGAGAAGAATAATGCTAATAAAAAGGTCAGATTTTTTCAAGGCAACTAGAAACATTCCATTGTCACTTACAAAATGCATCACCTGGAAATCTTCCTGTAAATTATGGTATGATGGTATGCATGAAATGTTATAAAACGACAATTTTAACTTGATTAAAATTAGTTTTTACTATCCTAAAATACTTACCTCTAGTATGTGCTAAAATCGTTTTCGATTTGCTTTTCTACCCGATTTTTTAAACCCCTTAAAAGTCAAAACACCTACAACACTTGCAATGCAATGAGGTTAGCCTACATGCCACTTGGTGCGCAACAATCGTTGCTTCCAACAAGCCAGTGCCAGCCCAACAATGACACTTCCGTTTTCCGGAACCCACAACTCGACTTTTCCAGGGTTCGGCGAAGCGGGGAGGCTGGGCGGGTAAGTATTTTAGGATAGTAAAAACTAATTTTAATAAAATTAAAATTGTCGTTTCTTACTTTCTGTAAAATACTAACCTCTAGTATGTGCTGAATTTGTCCAATAGGCCGGTGGGACAGCACGAACCCTGCTAACTCTCGTTGCATTGCACTCCACACCAACAATACAGCACACATCACACTAAACACTGACAGCAAAGAACCTTTACCCATCTCAGCACTTGTCTCGGGCGAGGTCCTCAGCCATGGACTGTGATCCACCACTGGTATTGCCAACGGGCAACAGTGATGACAACTGTCCATCTTTCCACTGTGTACAAGGTGCATATCCCCACAACTTCTTCACCAGGAAAAAGTTCATGTGGGCCAACCCCTCAACACTCCTCGTGTCGGGTTGGAATCTCTCCAGTATGCACTTTAACAGGAAGCTTTCCACCATTGCAACACCAAACACTGCCTCGTGACGTATCACCTGAACTTCACTGCCTTAGCCCACCTTCTTTCTCCCATTTAGAGCATTTAGAGAAAGTTCCAGCGGGCATGATGACACTGCAACACTCCTTGCATTGTGTCATCTCCTTTCCACTGTGTACACAAACTTCACTCACTCCCCAACAACACTTCCAGCCGTCACATGGGGATGCTCCAGACCACTCAGACTCGCCGCATCTGCATCACGAAGATAATGGGCGATGAAGGTGTTCTTGTTGGTCCAAGAGCAGGCAGCTACCACATCATTAAGTGGGTACCAGACGCGAAGGCTCAAGACGCAGCCAAAGCCCTGAACGCATGGGCCCCTCACGTTCGCAGGGATGTCTAGATGGTCCAGTCCGTGCTCATACACTCGCTTGATGACCTCACAAATCCATTTCCCTATCTTCGCTGGTGACGGTAAGGAAAGGACACCTCCAGATGCTCGATCCCATTTCAAAAACTGCGGAGTGAGTGTAGATCCTGCTCGTCCCGAACATCCAGACTGCTCCGTCAAATTGGTCCTAAGAAAAGGTGGAGAGCTCGGACCGAGCCTTGAGTCCACTCCGTACCCCCTGAACCAACCACTGGCTTCAAAGCCTTAATCACTAAAGGCATGGGGGGGGGGGTTGCCACATACGGTCTTTGATTCTTCGTAAGGAAGTCAGCTGGGAAACCCAATGACTCGGATGACCAGTCTCAAGCAAAACAGATGTTCTTGCCATCTCTCACCAGATCAGCTAGCTCGCTCTGCCGAGTCGCCAAAGCCAGAGCCACTGAGAAAAGAGTCCTCTGTGACAGCAGAGCAACTGAGCTGAGCAAAGAGGTGCGTTAGACGCCAACTCCAGACCAGCCAACACCAAGGGAAGGTTCCATTTGGGGAACAACTGTAAGGCCTCGGTCTTGCATCCACAAACGCCCGGACTAGGCGTGAAACATGTTCACTGGCCACAACCTTCTTATTGCCCAGGATCGACAAAACAGAGTTGATGGCCGACCCGTACCCCTTGATGGCAGTCGGGGACAGGCCCATGGCGAAAGGTTCTTTCAAGTAGGACGACAAAGCGGCTTCGGTAGGGTCCGTTGAATCACATCGATTTTCCGGCACCGAAATGCCAAACCTTCCACCTGGCCTCACTGTTCTTGCTCGTCGACGAATGGAGGCAACCCTACATCCGCTCAGAGGCCTCGGTGGTTAAACCCTCTCCTTCAAAATTCCTCACCACAGTCTCCACCCGTGAAGATGAAGCATAGAGGCAGTGGGTCCTCCTTCGACAGTTCCACTAAGTCAGGAAACCACGACGCAGCTGGTCAGAGTGGTGCCACCAAAATGTATTCTCCCGGGGACTTGCAAAGTTTGTTCCAAGACGCTTGCAGAAGCGAGAACAGGGGGAAACAGTAGCTGACAGGCCTGCTCATTTGATGGCGAGAGCGTCCGTGGCCCACATCGTCGAGTCCGGAAACGGCAAGACAAAGTGTGGGAGTTGGAAGTTGTAGCATGTCGCAAACAGGCCCACCCAGGGCTTTCCCTACGTCAATAACAACCTGTGGCACAGGCTGGGATCGAACCTTCATTCCGTTGTGGGAGTTCTCTGATGTGACAACTAGTCTGCAAGATTATGGAGCTTCCCTGCTACATGATGCAGACGCAGGTTGAGGTGCAGGGCTTCGCGCAGTCGAAACAGCAAGGAGGTTTCTTCCATCATCAACCAAGAACCAGTCCCTCGTCATATCATGACGTGAGCCACTGCCGTCTTGTTGTCCGTCATGGACATCCCCGCTTATCACCGTCTTCCCACGCAAAACTCCTTCCCAGGTCTGCACCGCCAGACGTTTTGCTCGCTTCTCCAGAATATTGATGTGTAACTGGCACTCCTCACCTGACCACTCTCCCGCCATCATGAGACCCTCGAAGTGCGCCCCCGCCCCCCCCCCCCCCGCCTGTGGAGGACGCGTCCGTGAAGAGAAGTACAAACGGCGTAGGGTCCTGAATCGGCCCTCCCCGGCAGGTGTTGAGGGGGTCGCCCACCACTGAATGGTATCCACCTGGAAACTGTCCAGAGAAATCACGTCCCACCAGGACGACGAGGTTGCCACTCCTGGTTCCTGAACCAATACATCGGCCCGACCTTCCATTCCCCGAAAGGAACCAGCTCAGTGCAGGAATCGACGACACCTATTACTGACTTCAGGTCCACTGACGCAATCTCGGTGGCCAGCTGCAACCTTTCCATCCGATCCTGTTATTTCTCTACCTGTTCCTGCGATGTGTAAACGCAGGCCGCCGAAAAAAGAACATTTTGCCGGCCCCCAGCCAGGCCGGCTAAAAATGGTTTCTTTTACTGTAAAAAGTGCATTACCTGTCAATTTATTGCATTGTTGTCTCTACGATGCTGCTCGATGCTTGAGACTTGAATAGCTGCCTCAGGGACCCTACCCCTCCCTATAAAGGATGATGGCGCGGGCGGCACATCATCTCTTTGTCTCTCATATGGCCAAAGGTGACACGAGAGGGAAGGCAGGGTGGGCCTAAGGTAATGCACTTTTTACAGCAAAAGAAACCATTTTTAGCTGGCCTGGCTGGAGGGGGGGGGGGGCGGCAAAATGTTCTTTCTTTATGCTGTAAAAGTGCAGTACCTGTCAATTTATTGCATTGACAGCGCGACCTCGTCAAATATGGTGGCTGGCACCTTTTGACTGAGTCCCTGGGGTTTGAGGCTGCTGTTACCCCACAGGAAGATACCCTGACTTTCAGTATTTGGGTGGTGTGGTCTTGTGGAGTTCATTGAGGGGTTCAACATATGTATGTGGGTTCAACATATATGTGCAGAAAAGATTTTTTGTAAAAATGTTTATGTTACCTGTTTGAGTTGAGGGTCCTTGGTTGGTCCCGTTGGCGTAGTTGTTTACTCAATTTGTGGGCGGAAGCAGGAGAATCCATCTTTGGTTGGGGGTGGTGGGGGGGGGGGAGCGTTTTTTTTTTTTGAAGGTTCGGAACAGATAAGAGAGGTTTCCGTACTAAAAGGTGTATTTTTTATTTTTTTTAAATTCAGGTGTTAGGTTGGTTTACCAGTGGAGAAGAGAAGAGATTCCAGCTTCCCCCCCCCTCCCTCCCCTTACCTGTTGGAGGGGGTGGTAGGGTGGGGCCATCAAGGGCCTGTCATATGAGAGGGAAGGCCAAAAGGAGGAAAGGGTTGAGGGTTGTTTTTTTTTTTTTGAAGACTGGTAAGACTAGGGAGTTCTCTTAGAAAGAGGAGGGGTTTCGGAGACCAAAATGAAAACCCCTGGCTTTTTTCCTACAAGGGGAGCAGGGGATTTCAGTCCGAAGGGATGAAAGGGGGGAGAGGTTTGGGTGTAAAGGAACGAAAGAGGCATCGTTGTCGTATTGCCAAATCGAGAATCAGCTTAGATTGTGGGTTTGTGCTGTAGACGCAATTGACTTCCAGGCGTCACGGATTGCAAGTTGGTGAACTTCGTTTTCGGTAAACGGAGGAATGGTTGGTGTTTCACTGATATCCGGTTCGATGTGAGTGACAGGTCTGGAGGGTAGTTGGTGTAGTTTAACACGGGGGTCGATCGGGGAGGCAATGTCAAGAGTGTTGAAAAAGTCCTGGCGTCTTGTAAGATGGTTTCCAGTTGTTTTCCCAAGTGATGCGCGGGAGTACCCAAGGGCAACAGACTAATGGTTTGGTGAGGCCTTTGTGTGGTAGTGGGGGGGGGGGGGGCGGGGGATCCCTTTCCTCTTCAAAGACTGATGTAAGTTGTGGGACGTAATTTGAAGGAGTTGGGGTGCATTTGCGGATCGGAGCTTGTCAATTTCACTTTTAAGGTCTGCGATTTGCTTGCTGGCACGAGCGTAAAATGGGTTTCAAGCGTAGACAGTTAATGTCAAGTTGGACTTTGGCATTTGGTTTCAACTTGAGCTTATGCTTAATGGTCCTAAAGATCTCCTTTTGGTTTATCCTCATTGGTTCTTCCGATTCGGAACTTAAGAGAGACTGCGGGGCTTCGTATGTAGTTTTGTCCGAAGGAGGCAGTTCGGGGTTAGTTTCCTCGGAGTGGGATGGTGAAATGCTGCGTGAAGGAGACGTTAAAATTGGGGATGGAAGGTACACGTTGTCTTTGCAGGGGGGGGGGGTGGTTTTGGGCCCCAGGTTGGTTCTTTGTTCGTCAGGAAGAAGTTGAACGTCGTTGGGAGAGGGGGATGAAGGGTTGTTCGTTTTAATGTTAAATTCCAGGGGGGTCTTCGTGTTCATACGATGCTTCAATTGGATTCACATTGATGTGTGAATAGTCCGTATCCGAGGAAGGGAAAGAGGGAGAGTCGGTTGATAAGGGGGAATTTGCCCAAGACTGTTGTGACATGGGTGTTGCAGTGTGGGATGACATACCGTGGTTGCCTGGGGTGTTTGATGGGTCCATGGAAGTGATTGTGGCACTTGGCATCTTGCGGGTCTGTAGAGTTTCCTTGGGTTGTTTAAGAGTCAAACGGTTCAACATATGTTTTCTGCGGCGTGTAGATAAGAGTAGAAGGGCGGAGATAACTTTCCACTGTGCGAACGGGATTCCGACACATGTTGGGCAAGGATTGTCAAAGTAGTTGCACAACCGATGCCGATGACAGACCGTGAAGTGGGGGTCTTTCCGGTTGGGGTTGTTGAGTCCTGGGCACTTACACGAACCTGGGTCTTGAATTGTTGGAAGTCTGTTCACATAAGGGTCCTCAAGGGCCGGAGCAACAGGTTTGATAATTTTCACCATTGGTCCCGCAGGGTACTAACAAGGCAGACGCGACGACAAACAAAGATATGCAGAAAAGGCGGGAACAGACGGGAGCCTCGATTTGGAGAGACTGCGGGGCTACCATGAAGTGACGTCATGACGGGCGGAATTGACCGAAAGTTGGAGGGGGTTGAAAAAGATTTCTGTCTTAAAATTTATTCTTATTTTTTTTTTAATAATAAACGAGAGTGTGTTTTTTTGGAAGAAGAGGAAGAAGCAGCTCCGGGTGTCCAAAGGCGATGAGATGCGCGGTGGCCGACGATCGAAGGTGTGACGGAAGCAAGGCACGATTGGCCGGTGCGGTTTGTAGAACGCTCGGTCGGATGGAGGGCAACGATCGCGGGGTGAGGATGGGGCCGATGAAAGAAGTTGTGTGCGTGCACAAAAACGTCGGCCAGTTGATGATGGAGACGGAGAATGAAGGTGTGGGAAACGTGTTCTATGAACTGAGGACCCTGCTGGAGAATGTTGATGCGGTTATGGAGTTCCCGGGTGGTGGGTTATCGGGTGATGGATCCCCCGTCATGTAGATGAGGGCATCATGGACGATCGGAACACGGCGGTCGGGTGCGGACGTCGACCGGGACCTTGAGGAGAGGCGGTATGCGGGAGTCTTGTGACGGACCTGGGCGGCCGGGATGAAGGAAACTGAGATGGTCAGGAGAGAGGCCGGACGTCGGTAGGTGTCGGTTGGAGTCGTGTGTAGGTATCACTCCGGTCGTTTCAACGGTGAATCCCTAGTTGTGGTGGAACAAGGTGGTTAACGTAGGCGGCGATGACAACGCTCATTGGACTGGCAAGGGCGTCGGGCCTTGGGCGGGGGGGTCAGTTGTTGTGGCGATGGTTGAAGAGACGTCTGTGGAAAAGGAAGAGACGTCTGTTAGGTGGGAAGAGCTGCTGCGTCGGTCGAGGGGGCCGCCGTCACGATCGCTACACCTGGAACAGCGGCATGTGAACGTCGACGTGGCTACTGAGAACGTTGGTTGAGGCGGCTAGCTTGTGCATCACAGCGCAGCAGACGACAGGGAGCACAACGGTAGGCGTTGAAATGGTGTCGGAGACAAATGAGCTGGTAGACGTGGAAAGCATGCTGACATTAGAGGAGGTGTTGTTGTTGGCAACGGCGGTTGTACGGCTGACTGGGACAGGGCTGGGCGTGCCGTGAGTAGGCGGTCGAGAAGATTACGAACTCCACGCAGACGCTGGGGTCGGACAGGATGGGGGTGAAGAGAAGCAGGTCATGGTGGGGACATGGGTACCGTTGACGTCGGTGTTGGTGTAGGTATCGGTGTCAGTGTCAGTGTCGACGTCGGTGTCAGTGTCGACGTCGGTGTCGGTCGCCGACGTCGTTTGTGGTGGTGTGGTCGTCTGGGCAGGCCGTCGGTGCAGCGAAGGAGCGTAGGTGTCGAAGCATTGACAGGGTGGCAAAGAGGCTGTGGGACGTGATGGAGATGTCGGCGCTGTCACTGGATGACATGAAGCAGGGAGTACATTGGCGAAGTTGGAGATCGAC
>JAHWFP010032010.1:0-23845 GCA_023313725.1 Lithobius niger
ACGTAACAATCAACTGACTTGATGCATGGAAACCTGGTTTTAAAAGGGTGCCAAACATTCGTGTTTCTGAGTGCGTGGATTGAGCGAGGAGAGCGAGCGACTTCCACGTAAACTAAACCCTTTCAATTTGTGTCTCGCTTTGCGCACTCTCACCTTCGTAGGGGATTACCTCTGGAGGAGAAGACGTACAAATGTGCAGACAAACAAATCGTATGTTTTGAATGATTAAGATAAAATGCAGGAGTGCTTAGGAATGTGATGGACGAACTGTGAGCAGTAATTACAATTAGTTTGTGTCGAAATAATCAGCACATGATTTTGCGATGCTCTTGGAATCAAAGAAATTACTGGGCCATGGATCGACGCGCACGTAGCTCTCGGATGGCCAAGCTGTTGGAATGATTTATGGTTATCATTTGTTTATACAGTGAAGCCTTACGAAAAATCGCGTACTGCACTCTGACCATTTGCTTGATCGTAGGAGATTATACATCTGACGTTCTGTAGATGTTTCTCCACGTGAGGAATCAACTGATCAGGGATCAACTGATCAGAAAGTGAAGTGATAAGACGCCCATGGAAAAATCTGTATTTCAGCAGGACATAAAGAACAATATTCTTAAAATAAGGAAAACAAGAAAACCCTTATAAAAGTGTATACTAACACAAATTACAAGTGATGGGTGGTTCATGGTGGTTACATTGGTTCAGTCACGTTTCTGATGAAATGTCTGCGCTGATTGAGTGAGCGAAGCGAACGAAAATCAGCATTTGTCAACAGAAATAGGGCTTGGACGTAAAAAAATAATATAGACCTTCTCTCGAAATAACCGGTATCGCATATCTTGTAATTTGCTTGATCGTTTTTTATGTGGAAGGTCTGTCTGTATCATACGTGTTGCAGCAAGAAATCTCCTCGAGCGTAGCGAGACGACGCGGAATGAGCGAGCGAAGCGAGCGACTCCGCTAGTAATATTAGTAATAATACAACTTTATCGCGTCCGAGCGTGCAGAAAGATGCGGAAAGGGTTATGGTTGTGAATGTGACCACTAACACCCATCCTGAATATTAAAAAATAAAACAATGAAATTGGAAAAAGAGGAAAATCAAAGCAGGTGCTGATTCTTGTCAAACGTCATCCAAATTTGAAAATAAAACATAAAACATGAAATGAGAAAACTGATTGTTGAAACCCCTGGCTTTTATTAAAATTAGGTTTCCCTCAACGCCACTCTTCCGCGAATTAAATGTTCGCCCACTGAGTTCTGTATATATTCACAAAATTGTTTGCTATTACCGTAAGGCATCATTATGTCATCCAGTTGCTATACTTTGTTCCACATTATGTTTTCAGAAAACTGACAGCATTATGCCACGGTTCCTTGCACTACGAATGTAAAAACTTGTGAATATCGTACTTGTAGAGTCTACACAGTTACTGTTACAGTCTACGAGTGCGATATTTCCATGTTTTTGTACTCGTAGCGGCAAGAAACGTGGCGTCATACTGTTACTTTTCTGCAAACATAATGTGGAACAAGCTATAGCTGTCATTTTACTCGAATTATAAGTGATCATACGGTGATTGTGCCCAAGACTAAAACAGAGGCTTATCATAAATATTTTACATACATTGCTCCAAAAATATATAACTACCACAGGACATAAGAACGAGTGTTGGTGTACACAGATTTGGCAAAGATCATGGCTGCTTGGTATGGACGAAGAGGAAAGTCTTACCAAAGTTTTGAAAATTGGCGCTTTCATTAAAAATAATTCTTGTATTATCATACAATGTTTCTCATTACGGAGGTTGTTTTTCCTCTTTTTTCCGGCTGCCCTGCGCACGAGTGTTTCACTCAAGCAGGACTCTTGTTCCAAACGGCGTTTTGTTTTATATTTATACTTGTATATTTGTATACTCACGTGTTTTAAAATTTATTCAGATTGAATGTTAGTCTCTCCCTGACAACTACCATAGTAAATCTATTGCATAATTTGTTTTCACCATGCAAACAATAAAACTTCACTTCACTTCAGAAGAAGGAAAAAAGTTGGGTCGTCACACAATGGCTGTCTCACAATTCCACTACCAGGAGGGGTAAACCTACACATCATAAAACAATTTTTTTTACCGCCCACGCTTCCATTTCAGGAAAGGTTTTAAAAACATCCATAAGATTACTGGTGTGTTTTTCTAGAGAGCCAGCCTGATTTTTTCACATTGTCCAAAATAAAAATGGTCTCGCAGAAGATAAGACAGGAAACTACAGAAACTCTACTGTATAAGAATTGCAGTAACATAACTTTGTACGTCTTATCAATTTTTGTGTGCTCCCAATGCTTCAAGCGGGAAACAGACAAACCAAAATTGAAAGTTGAAGTACGAAGAGCAAAAGACGACAACTATCTCCAATGAGGAGATGGGTTTTTACATCTCTTGTGCTTCGTACTGTTTTACGTCGTGTTAGAAGTAAGTCATTGTGGTCAGGGTTTTAAGGTAATTACCCCTATGCGTACACAGCTGCATTCCTCTGTTCATTATAAACCAAAGCCGATCGAACCATAGCATTCAACCGCAGGGTATAACACTGTCATACCCGGACCATTGCACTGTGACTGAGGCTGGTGCTAATGACCTTGCTGTCGGCGCGCCATTAAGCCTCAATAACCCCTGTTCCCCCTCCCCACTATCATACCATACTGCCGTAACTTGCAAAGGCCGTGGTGAAGAACCGTGTGGAGACAATACCGCCCCGGACCCGAGGCTGACCTTTCCACACTCGAATCTGACTTGGGTTCGGACCCGACCTCGACTTTCAAGTCCTGCTCGAGGTTGAGACTTCAGACGCCAACCCCGTCCCAGAGTTTCAGTGTGGAAAGGGTCGGAGCGTGGGCCCACCGCTTTAAGGACACGTTTTGACTCTTGGAGCGCCGACAAGCAATAGCGAGAAAAAGGGAAAGCAGAGGAGGGGGACGGGAGAGGGTGGGGAGAAATCTACAACGATGGCGCCGAAAATGTTGTAGCAACAGAAAGATTAAAGTCCGGACCCTTTTCGCGATGCCGGAGTTCAGTGTGGAAAGGCGTAATGAAGGAAGGGTGTCGGGTTTTGCCTGTGGGTGCAAGCCGGGGCCTGGATCCGAACACCGCATTCAGGTTCCAGTGTAGAAGCGGCTTAAGACACCTTGTATACAGCTTAGGTGTGTATATACACACATACACACATACACGATAATGTTTAGGTTGGGATGAGATGCACACAACAAAGTCATTATTAAACAACGACGAAATAACCAATGAAAAAACGGCTCAAATTAACTAAACAATGAGGAAGCGGTAGCGAGAGGGCGAGCGGGTTCATTCTTTGCACGGTAGCACAGAAAACGGGGTAGCAGACGGCGATGTGAACGGATGTACCCTGTAACAATCAGTAACAAGCGAAACATTGCTTCAATAATGCTATGGCTGTTAGAGCCGAGCTCAATAGTTTCAAAGTTGGTTGAATAACAATCACTGCATCCACGATCGTTGTTGCGAGCTAATCGCGCTTGGTACCAAAACGGAGAAACAGGCAATTCAGCCACACTGAGAATAAGAGTGGCGCCCTCTATTGAAAACGGTATTTACTTCCCTAAGAAGATTAACCACCAGGGCTTCCATCGGACGGGGAGCAGGGATTTGGGGGGTATTCAGACCACACAATAGGGAGAAGGGGGTACCCGGAGGGCCGCAGGTAGGAAATCTGACCACACAATGGAGAAATGTTGGGGGGGGGGCGTGCAGTCGGCAGTCGTTTTCATGTCATGCTTCCCAGTAAAGTGCTTCGCTTATGCATGCGGGAACCATGTTATGCCGGGGGTACATCCAGTTAATATTATTACGCTAACCTTGGTTTATTGAGGGCTTACAATCAACCTGTCAGCATTTTCTTGACGGTTATTGTGTTACGCAGCTCTCAATTTTCCGAACGCAAAGTTTCCCGGGGCGACTGGTTCGACAATAACATCGTCGTTAAACGGTATAAAAGTGACGTTTGGCGCCAATGTACGTCGTTTGCAAGGAGAGACAACCAATACGTCAATTAAACGTCATTTTTGAGATTCGCGAGTGAACGGGCGAAGCGCCCCTGGTAAACTGTGAGCTTGGCTTCACTGCTGTACGCGCAGGACCGCGAAGAAGTCCTCTAGTTGCATATAGCTACCCGAACCTTGCGCTTCTGCGATTTGGCGAAACGACAACGCGAATAAAAATAACAAAGCTACCTTGCGATCCTTGTTATTTTTATTATGCTTAACAGGTACAGAAGGGGATATTCGTCTTGCAATGCTAGAGGTAAAATTTTGTAAAAATTTTAGGTTGGTTTCACTGGTGAACGCGCAGGACTGCGAAGAAGTGAATTATTTTGCGCAGCGACACGTAACTTGTTTTGCTGCGACTTGCTGTTTAAGTGAAACAGCATCACGAATAAAAATAACAAAGACACCTTGCGATATTTGTTATTTTTATAATGCTTCATAGGTACAGAAGGGTGCATTCGTATTGCGACGCTATAGAGATGAAAATTTCTTGCATCGTCGATAGACGAACTACTACGAAAGCATTCGCCAAGAACGTTTTCATTACAAGAACGAAAGTTAGATTTTAGAAGGCGATCAAATACCGCCTATTTCTAACCGTAGGTCAAGGTACAACTAGGGTAGGTATGAAAATCATCGTTTTTCTTCCTGGTGGAAAAGAAAATCGCAGAAAATTAATAATATCAAATGAAGAGCCAAATGTGCAGGCATCCCCTTTCTTCCATCCACTTCTTTCGTCACTTCCTTCGTCACTTCCTTCTATCAGGACCTATTTACCTTTATTTATATAATTGCATTCTTTCGCTGTTATCTGGGCCAAAACGATTATCGAAGAAACTGTTTTGCAATGGCGGCGCCAGACCGGGGCCTGGTAAAAATTGTCTAAGGCCCTTGGCCAAGCCCTGGTGGTTCTCGAACCGTCGCGATATTGCTGTAGGGTACAGGAACTACATTTCTGTGAAAGTCCTGGGTATGTTTCACTCGGCCCGAGTCAGTACCTGGTTGCATGAAGTGGTTAGTGCCACCATTGATGCTTTTATCAAATTACTCTGGCATAACTACGCCATGTCGATGAAGGATTGGTGGGACTAGGCCTAAAATAGGCTTAATCCTCAATCCCTCCCCCACCCTTAAAATAGGACCAAAATTCGTTTTAAAATGGGCGCAAATAGCTTACATGCTGCCGCGCCCTTCCTTACATACCTTTCCGTCTTTCCTTCCCTCAGAATATGGGCTTTAAGTCCACCGAGCGATCTCAACAAAAACAAACGTCTTCGAAGAAACTGCTTTGTCAAATTGCTCTGGCGTGACCGGCCAGTTTTGCACCTTGTCGGGGAAGGCTCGGCCGGCGTGCTTTTAGGAACGCGACCGGCTCAGTGAGAGTGCTTCTCCCTCCAACATACCAGCAACTCACACACACGTGTCGTTAATAAATATTTCACAGTGGAGCTTAAACTTGTGCAGGATCTAGAAGTGTGGAAGAAACTCGCGAAGCGGGACCGGCCAGACCTATAACACTACCCCCTCCCCCGTCAGCCCAACGCCATGGAACCTGACTCCCTTTAACTGGGTTTTTCTCTCACACCATACATTCTTAACCATGGAAGACACGCACACTCCGCTAGCAAGTTCCCAACCATAAAAAAAAAAGGGAAAAAAGAAATTTGTGTGTGTGTGAGGGGGGGAGGGGGAAGTTCCTGCCTCCATTACCCCTCCTCTATTTTTAGAGTAGCTCAAAGAGCGTTGAACCGATTTTATGCTCTAATTTTTAAGAAAATGTTGTTCGAGTGCAAGTGCCATATTCTTTATCATATCAAAAAACCAAAACTGGTAAAAGGAAACGCCAAGTACCGAATGGTTCGGCCCTTCAAAAGGAGTGATATCAGCACACCAAAACATTCGCCTAGTTAATCAAACCGACTAATAGTTCGAAGGTTAAATAAAAACTAGAACATTGCTACTTTCGGTAGCAATGTTCAAGTTTTCAATTAACGTCCAAAGTATTATTCGGTGCGGTTGACTTGGCGAATGTTTTGGTATGCTGATATTGCTCCTTTGAAGTGTCGGAACTTGGTGGTCCCTTTTACCAGTTTTGGTTTTTGATATGATATCACTTCTTTTTTTTAAAAATTGTGGTTTAGACTCAACTCATCTAGCCTGCAGATTTGTAATAATTTGCCGCGCCAACAATAGTATGAGTGGCCATATTTCCAATGTTTTAATTTCGTATCCTTTGAGAGGCCGAACCATTCTCAACTTAGTCGCCTCTTTAGAAGTTTTCGGTTTAGTTTTAATAATTTTTTTTATTTAGTTCATATCACTCATTTATGAGGCCGAACCAGTCTCAACTTGGTGAACTCTTTACCAGTTTTTGGAATTATTTTGATATTTTGTTTGTTTTTATTGAATTAGACGTAGACACAATTTCTTTCGCAGCGTTGTTTAGATTTGTGACGACACACTAGCGTGGGTCAAGATACGCACGTCACTATACACGTTGTCATTGTCCGAACTTTGGCTGTCCAATCAGAAACGATGCCGCCAATACTAACAATAGCCATAACAATACCTTCGTACTTACGCGCCCTCCCACGCCTGGATGTCAGTTGAAGATACCCAGTAAGGCTTAGCGAAAGCCTCTGTTGAAAGCTTTGTGTGCCATTACATGAAATAGATGCACAGCGAGTTGTTCGTTTTTCTTTGCTTTTAATTTATTTTCTTTGAGCCTCATGTCATCTGGAGCCAAACTAATGCTTGTATATATTAACTGGCTTTAGTTTTGAGCCTTACGGACCTGGAAAAGTCTGGTCGTAGCAGCGGCAGGAGTGAATAGCAAGAATAAACTAGCATGCGAGGGGGGGGGATTGATAATTAATGGCGTCTCAGTGTGGTGGTCTCCAGGTTGCCACACATTAACCAAACCCCAAATCTAGAGCCTATCGTACATCCGTACCTCCTGCTATAGTTTCTCCCACTCAATGCTTGCAGGAAACTGACTGTATGACGCCCCGCTTCCTTTCACTACTAGTGCAAAAACACATAAATGTCCCACTCGTAGACTCTTAGCAATAACCGTGTAGAGTCTACAAGTGGGATATCCACATGTTTTTTGCACTCGTAGTGCAAGGCAACGTCGCGTCATACAGTCATTTTCCTGCAAACATAAAGTGGAACAAACTATAGTGGAATCGAAGGTAACATGATTGCTGAATACGCCTGGCATTTCCTTAACTACACTAACAGGCAAGTCTGGCAAGAATTTTGGCGGGGGGTCTCCTTACCAAGTTATCGACCACTTCAGTTTCTGCAAGCAGGAAGGCCGAGATCCGCCTCCGCTTATTCGCCTGTGCGTCCTCCCCACTTTACTCAAATTTGACGTGAGCGACTACCAAAACTTAAAGTTGATGCTTTTTTTTAGTGAGACACAACGAGCGATCGCTCCTCGCTGCGCCGAACGTGTCACAGTCCTTTGCTTTCGAGATATGAAGAACGCCATTGCTGTTCACATGAAAACAGGCCATTTCCCTGATCACCATTAAAAGGCACCATTAGAAATAAAACCGTAAATTCCCATTACGAAAAAATGGTAAATTGTTTTCAGTTCTTCGTAATATAAAATAATGGACCATATCGTTTAATGAGTCACCTAAGTGGAAATGAGTCCATACCTAAACCCTGCCCTCAGGGAATTTTTTTTGTTGAGATTACAGATGCATTTGATGGTAAAATGAAAGGATTCCATGACCGTCAAATTTTGAATGACTGGTAATTAATCAGTAAAATAACTGAAATTGTTAAGAAGCCGTTTTTACCGGAAAAAAAATGGATAGGTTCTTATTTAACTAAATCAAACTTTACCTGTTACCTGATTAGGGGTTTGAATAATATCTCTGTAATGTGTGGTGCAGTGGCAACCCGGACCACTGCACTGTGACTGAGGTTGGCGCTAATGACCAATCTGTCGACGCGCCATTAAGCCTCATATCCCCCCCCCCCCACTTTACCTGTTTCCTACCAATCCCCACATGAAAGAATGGGTACAATTTCTCGTTGAAGTAAAAACTAATTAAAGTTGAAGTACCAATGACGTTAGCCTAGACGTCTCCATCACCAACTAGACCTGGATTTGGGGCTTGGTTACCATCATCCCAGCAATGTGTGGCGCAGGGGCATCCCGGACCACTGCACTGTGACTGAGGTTGGCGTTAAGCTCCTAGCTGCCGCCGTGCCATTAAGCCTCACCCCCCCTCCCCGCTCCCCAATAACAACAAAATGGTGGAATGGATAATTCGCTGTGCGTTTGTAAGTGCTGTTATGTACTTGTGCTTTTTCTTATTTATTTGTATAATAGCTAATGTTAATGATTTTTTTTTAGTTAATTTTCAGCTTTTGAACTGAAGGGGACTCGAAACCGGGTTGAAATTTTAAAATTATAATTAAACGTATTTAACTCGTTCAGCTGCCTCATGAGTGATTATAGCCTTTTAATGAAAAGATTTCAGAGTGTCTTAGAAAGACGAGTTTGCTGTGAAGCAGTCAAACCACGTACGGTCTATTTTCAACTGCGAAACATGGTGTTTAGGATTAGGTTTAGAGCAAAAACGAAGTAAAACACAATACGAAATTCACACAATACGATTCCATTACGTACGTGGGTTTAAATTGCTGACCCGATATTAAAGCATATGCTCCCTTGTTTCATCAGCGTACACTAACGAACACGTTCGGTTTCGGGTTTAGGGATTCACTATGTAGACAAGACTACGGACTAGGGATGTGCGAACATCGCAAAGTTCGAGTCAAATGGATTTCAAATCCGCTATTCTCGTTTGTCACTGGCTGTCTCATGGTGACATCACGACAAACAGCCCGTGGCTCGTGGTGCCCACAGAACCCCGTGAACTGAAAACCAACGTTTGTGCAATCAAAAACAACACTATTAAATGAACCATGATGCGTGTCCTTGATAATATTTTATTGCCCAATATCCGGGAATGTAAGAACCAAAGAAAAGGCCACACTAAATAAGTTCTTTGTTACAAATATTTGAAAAATAGGACTCTAATAAATCTGCAATTGTAATCTCATCATGATGAATAGTGTTTGTTAATCGGGTATAAACTGCAGAAATTGGAGTGTTGCTCGGACGTTGACGATAAGTGGGACGTTTTGTATTACTCTGCAGTACATTGCTAGGATATTATATACTATATGTTACCTCTTAAGATGAGTGTTATTCTGATGTTGACGATAAGTGGGGCTTATTGTATTACTCTGCAGTACAATGCTGGGAGATTATATACTATATGTTACCTCTTAAGATGGAGTGTTATTCTGATGTTGACGATAAGTGGGGCTTATTGTATTACTCTGCAGTACAGTGCTGGGAGATTATATACTATATGTTACCTCTTACGATGAGTGTTATTCTGATATTGACGATAAGTGGGGCTTATTGTATTACTCTGCAGTACAGTGCTGGGAGATTATATACTATATGTTATCTCTTAAAATGGAGTGTTATTCTGATGTTGACGATGAGTGGGGAGCCTTGTATTACTCTGTAGCACAGTGCTGGGAGATTAAATACTACATGTTACCTCTTAAGATAGAGTGTAATTCTTATGTTGACGATAAGTGGGGCGTCTACTATTACTCTGTACTACAGAGCTGGAAGATTAAATACTATATGTTACCTCTTAAGACGTAGTGTTATTCTGACGTTAACGATAAGTGCGGCGTCTTGTATTACTCTGCAGTATAGTGCTGGGAGATTAAATACTGTATGTTACCTCTTACGATATTTCAACCTCACTCTCCTTCAACACCAGGAACATAATATCGGGTTTTAACTTAGATTTCGCTTTTCTATTTTTCTGCATTCTGTTTTTTTTTTTTTTTTGTAACGGCCTCTCCCAAAAGACTTCTTTTGCGCTGCTCAGCTATAGGTCGGTTGTGCACTCCATCACGAGCGCAAGGCCTATTCACGAGTCCCAGGGGTAAGGTGGGCGCCAGGGTACCCGCACTATCCCCTCCCCCACCTTTCCCGAGACAAATGTCATCTGCACGGTGTGTCCTCCTTATCTGCCCCACGGCGGCCACCCATAAAAAAACGGGGCCAGTAGATTTTTCTGTAGGTGGGGTGATGATGCGATTAGTGTTGCTTACGTGTCACCGGCATCAGGGGGTTCTGCGTCAGGTGCTGCAGAACCCAAGACATGACCATAAAACCCTTCTGACCACCTTTTCCCTCCTCTCTTGCTACAGAAAACACACACAGAAACACCCCCACCCCACACACACACAAGCAAAAGCTAGACCACTCCCAGTTTGAAAGTCCCAAAGTCGTTAAAAGCGGGACCGTATCACCTGCTCCTTTTCCGCCACTTTCACTGCCCTTGTTTTATTTCGCCATTAATTTAGAAACCCCAGCTTTTTGGCGAAGACGAGGAAGACGAACCATCCTAAAAGTCGGTAGGCAGTTGTGATTTATTCGTCGGCAATCAAAAGCTTCCTTATCGTATCCTTGTCCCGTCGTTCCTTTAAGTTTGTTGCCCATGTTATTTTGCGTTAGGTTTTCATACTTTCAGCTGGCTTGTTTTAAAGTCACTTTTTCCCAATCGTGATGTCATTTTTTTGTTTAGTTTAAATCGGGAAAGTGAAGTGCTGAATGTGTAATGCTTAAACAATCACGCTGGATCAGCATGAATTTCTAACTGTCTCAGTCGAATAACAAAATCGCGAAAGAATTTGCTTACTTTTCTCTCTAAATAAGTGAGAAACTGCTTGTGAATTAATAGTAAACCTAAGGGGTAAGAGTTTTAGGTTACTTTCATTGTATAAATAAATAGACATAAATCGCTGGAAATAATATTAAGGAATACTAGTACTAATACTAAGGAATAATACCCGGATTCGAACCAGCTGGGGGCGAACTGGGTAGCTGGTTCTAATCCGGGTCATGCCACTCCGACGAAACGTAAGTGCATAAAGGTGGCTTACTGAACTACGTTATTTCTTGTGTATGATTTTCGCTGTTGGCTTAATTTCCAATTTTTCATTGTATAACAATAAACGTTAATTTTAGGCGAATATTCAGAGATCTTATTTTAGGCACCTACATTTTGTCACTTTCGTTAAGTCTTGATAACCTGTCTGTAATTCCAAATCAACTTACTGGAGGAAAACGAAAATGCACATAAATAAATTCTAGCTCGGGGACACACAATAATGGTAATTTGAATGACCTGGGAATGGCCCTTCTAGGTCATTATAATGATAAGTTTTGAACTACACGTCGTACGATTGCAGTGCAAATTAAAAAGCTGTAGAGCACCATAAACCAATGAATGCCAAAGCAAAAACCAGAATGAAATTCGGAGCAGATTCATAGGAATTACAGGTAAAGCTCCTAATTTTTATTCTGTGCTTTTCTTTGGCATTGGCTGACGATTGTTTAAAAACCTTTCTAATTTACACCACTATTCTATGAAGTGTTGTAAACGTTAGCGTTGTGACGACCTTGAACAAGGCCATTCCAAGGTCATTCAAACTACGATCATTATATGTCCCCCGAGCTACTGTTTATTTATGTTGATTTTCGCGGTCCTCCTGTAAACCATGCGCAATGGTTGTTTGCCGTGACGTCACCATGAGTTAGCCAGTGACGAAAGAGAACAACGGCTGTTTGGCCGTCTGATTGGACTAGCCCAGTCACGTGATATTCACGTCACAGCAAACAGCCATGGCGCGTGGTATGAGTAGGTTTGCAATGACACAGAGGTTTTCCAGACTTTTGGGTCATTCTGTATACTTTTTGCCACTCTTGTTATTTTGTCCTAGTGAAAGAGTAGTCGTGATTTAGGGGTGATCGAGTTCGCCGTCGTATAATCGAGTCATACCACTCTAACGAAACACATGTACACAAACGTGGCATACCGTTAAACACTATTTTCTAGTGTAAAATTTCGCTGTTGGGTCACTTCCGGCTTAGCTTCATATGGCTGAATGAAAAAGATAAGCTTTTCTTAAAATTCGTTTTAACGAGCAGTTTATGGGTCTTCAAATATTGCTTTCTATACCTAAAAGCGCCCATCACGCTCACATCGGTTAGTTTTTTCTTTTTATGCAGCCTTTAATTTAACAAAAAAAATTACCTATAGTTGTACCTAGCCTTTCTAATAATAACGGTATCCGCTTTCTCTTTCTAAATGCTTTAAGAATGAGCCCAGAGAGAATCAGCCTTGAATGAATTTATTGGCTGCAAATTCATCCTCACTTCCCGTTCATGTGTTGATCATGGTTACCACAAGTGCAGTTCTACATGGAATAAAGTGCATGCACGACGCGGTTGACGTGGTTAGCCCCCAAACAGCACGAAATTCAAGCATAATCCAACGGCCTACAAACGTGTCCAATTTGGGTTGAAGCCCGTACGTTAGAAGAATAATTTTAAAATCCTTTGAGAATGAAATAGCACGTTGGTGTCGGCGGCCGAGGATGGGGGGGGGGGCGTCCAACTAGTTGCCTAACGCGTCCGATTAACGGCGAACGAGCTACGAAAATAGGACTATACTCCAGTCCACAATCCGGGGCCGAGTGCTTTAATACATTACCGACCGCGTGCAACGTGGAAATGAACATTAGTGTTGTCGGAATAGGAATGGGTTACAATGTCGGAGGCGCGACGACAGGGCGACAACCAACGGGCCACGAAGCACGAGCAAGGATAGCTAGGCTATGGCGCATCGAGGTTACCGTAACTAGGTAGAGAAGGAATATTGCTTTCCGAACCATTAAACTGTCAGGCGTTGTGGTGGCTTCCTGGAATTCAGACTTGGATGGTCGGTATTCGACGCTTGGTCAGTGAAGGAGGTTGGTTGACATCATGTCCGTCTGGTTTCGCCATACCTTTCGTTTATGGTTCGCCATGATCACTCCCAATCGTCCAATTTATCGCTGGGGACCGTTTCATCGAGTCTTGATGGTGATGGCCGCCGGCACACCTTCGTTAGTTTGTTTAACCAGTGGAAACGAAATAACGTTGTCAACCAGTAACGCGTTAATTAAAAGCTATCGTGGTTATTGTGGCAGAGTGTAGCCTGTAGTTACCTGGGCAAGCTCACCAGCTTACGTCCCTACCAGTCTAGACTAGCCAGAGTTGTAAGCGAGACTACCCAGCTCTTTCAGCGGGTGTGGGATCCATTCCGGACATTATCTCGGCGTCAAGAGATAATCGGAGATTTCTCGGATAGTCCGATGGAGGTTAATTAAGTGGTTATCAAGAGCTCACGCATGGGTGTTTGCTTGGCGCTTGGAACGAATTATTTTTTTCTGGATCCAGTGACCATATCAGCCCGAGTTCCATTCACATGATCACTGCGAAACCAATATTAACAGCCGTTCAGAAGCGTGTCACAACTAAAAACTTGGATAGAAAGACTGGCTTTATTCTACGAGCAGCGTATACACGCTGAACCTAGATGAACACGGTATTAAATATAAGTACTGTATTCCACAACAAAATATCTTTTTGTCCGGTATAATAATAAAAAAACAAAAACATCGCCCATATTTGAAAGATCGCGTGTAAAAATAAAAATAAAAAGCCGTGCATCTATGAATCAGAATCTTGAGAACCATTTAATTAAGTTTCAACGGCGTTAGAGTCCTTCTGTTTTCCTTTTTCTTTTTTTTTCTCTCAGTTAAACGTTTTTTATATTCTCTACAAAATTGAGCTGGTTCATTTACACGAGCAGCATTTTTTTCAGACGACATCCAAAAAATAAATTAATAAAACAAAATATTACCGCTGACTGGAATGCACACTACGCCTTCGCCAGTATTAGGAAAAGGAAAATGTTAGCCATAGTTTAGCAAGTTTATACTTTAGATTCAAGGTCTTATGTCTTACGTTTAACGTAGATCTTTCTTATTTTTAACGTACTCAGCTTGTTCAACTCACTGAAAAGGTTAAGACGTTGATTTCCAATTGAAATTTTGATTTTGATAATGCAACGATCCAAATCTAAAATTGCTGCTTTTGCGTGGCGTAAGGTAGAAAGATGATGCTATTTAAGCCTTACGCCTTGTTTCGTCCACTCGAATAAAGGTTTAAGCCCGATGATCTTCCTGCCTTACCCTAATTTAGAAATATGAACTTAAAAACATACAGGACGCAGTTAACGAAGCTTAGATGTGGCGCACAGGGGCTTACAAATTCGTGTGGGTTCCCGGATTGCAAATATATTGTCGCATTCAAGCCTATATAAGCCTATCACAAGACGAACTGCGACAGAAGATGTAGATCTAATTTTCAAGCTATACGCCAAGTCATTAAAAAAACGACAGCATCATTTCACAATAGTAGCACTAGTAAGTGTTGAGTACCATACCACAGTGGAACTTTACGGCAAGCGAGAGGAGTGAGCCAGTGCTTTTTCCCAGTCGATCATGCCTTCAGGAAATGAAATTCCTTCAACGCTCCTAGATTTCTGCAGCGTTGTTGCTTGCCACTTTCCCTTCAGTTGGGCGAATCGAAGCAAAATTGATATAATTCACTCATATTTATTACGTGTCTATCGATACAGTCGATATTTCATGGATTTTGAATGCAGGTTCTCAGTGAAAATAACCACTCATTCGACAACTCACGACGTGAGGTCGCCAAACAGAACGAAAGTAGAAATACAGAGAAGACTATGGCGTCGCGATGGCGTACACCCTTTAGAGATAATACAATGGAAAATAAAATGATTTCATGACACACACACTAACAATTCATAGTAGTTATCCGTAGTATCGTTTGTATAGCAAATTAAAGTAAGTTTATATTTTAGTAGTTAATGATTTAATCACTAGAGTCCGGCCACTGAAAGAATGACTCGGCGTTCGTCGAATATCGCCCATGTTTGCCACTACGATAGGTGCACCTTGCCGACAGCGAGTTCAATCGAGCTCAACATGGCGTCGAATTCGGCTTCGTTAGGGAAGCGCGGTAACACAGTCAAGCTCGGGAGATAATTTAAAACGTCGTAAAGTATTTCGAATCTAGGGTGAGTGAATTTGGAGAGTTTAAAACAAACACACAATCCAGAATGTGTGCAATGGCTGCTACTGTGTCGTGAGGTTTTTCTATACGGCTCCTGCAAGGTGCGTTAAGCCTATAAGCTTTTCCGGGCAAGTTATGTACAGACGTCGAGGGAAAAAACGTCTGCGTCTATCACCCATTTTGCAGCTCAATTCTTTTCGACACGTCAATAATAAGTTGTACACATGCATGCAAGCAGTGATTTAGGAGTGGGGACCGCACTCTAGTTTGCCTTTTTTTGATGGTTGTAATCGGTGTTAGCAGCAATTAAAGTAAGCGGCGGCGCCAAATTGGGACGGCGGTGAGGGGGAAAACGATGCGCTGATTCCTTGTTTCGTTTTAGGGTTCAAAACGTTTGTGCAACACTAAAGGCTTAACGTCTGGATACGAGAAATCTTACGAAATGATCGGGAGTGGACAAAAGACGATGTTGATTTGCAACTACACTTTGTACCGGTTACGTGTGTAAACAAGCGAGCGGTCGCATTGAAATGCATGCTTATCTAACAACTAACACTGTCAATGTATTACTACAAGGATTTGCACACGCTTCAAGGTCACACGTGTGAATTTATTGTTAACTATTTTCGCATCACCAACACAGCCGAAATCACGAGACTGCTTCTATCGATTTCAGTCGTAGGCCAACAGTTTTTCGTGATAGTTTGCTTTTTTTAGACACGTGGAAATAAATTCGTATTTTTATTCTTAATTCGTCTTATTTTACTTTATTCGTATGAATTAAATAAATTCTTAAATAAATTAAAAGTATTTAATTCAATATTTGTTCAATGTTTGTTTCAATTATTTTGTATGTTTGGCTTTTGGGCAGCTGAATTTGGATGGCTTGCCTGCGTTACTTGTTGTTGCCTAGCAACCACTAGAGGAGGATGAGTGAGTGATACGTTAAGAGCGACGTTTAAGTACGAACCTTCTTTTTAAATCGTTTTTAAGAGTACTTCTACTGGAGCAAACATTTTCTCACTTCACTGTATTATGAGAGGAACCATAAATTATCTTTCTTCATTGCTGAAATTATTTCATGTGTTGTACGTAGCCATCATCATTCCCATTGAATTCAAAGCACGGGCGAGCTCGATTCGATCGTATTCGCAGCTGTCTCTAGCGACAGGAACTCCCTGTACCAAGCTCATAATATAGCGTTGCCAAACCATACGAAATCTACATACAGTATAAATGTGCCTTCGTAACGGGTAATGGATAGCGCACCTTGCGCGCACCAAAAAACAGGCGAGCGAGGCCACGACTTAAACAATCGATGATAACCTAAAGTCATTCTCTTAGTGGCCCGATTATAGTTAATTAATTTTTTAGTCAACTTCCCCAACGGACGTTGCCTCCAGAACGAAATATTCCAGCACGTCCACCTAAACGAGCTGGTTGAACAAGAAGATGCTCGTCCACTTTTTAAAAAGTAAATGAGCCAAGTTTCGGGGGGTGGGGAATTTAGGCCTAATGGCATGTCGACAGTTAGGTCCATTAGCGCCAACCTCAGTCACAGTCAAGGTACGGAGTGAGAGGGGACGAATGGCTACTAGGGCGACTGTCTTATATGCAGGAGGTCACGGATTGTATCCTGGCTTTAGCCCACCTCTTGGCATTCAGGCAAATTTTAGCGTAAATTAGGGTCAAACGGAAAAAGTAAAATCTATATTTTAAACCAGTCCAAAAGCGTTATTGCCGACTTAGCTGTTTTCCCAGTAACTTAGTAATGGTCCTACTTTAATGTAATGTAGGGCTTTATGTAATGCAATGTAATAAGGTGTTTTTTCAAATGACATGTCGTGGCTCTACTAATGCAATGTAATGTAGGGCTTCACGTTAATGTAACTTTAATGTAACTTAAGATAATGTAACTTTAATGAATCTTAATGCAGTGTAACTTTAATGTAATGGTTCTATTTTAGGCCCAGGAGGGCAACTCTAAAAAAAAATTGAGATTTTTTCCCCCTTTTGGGGTAGTAATTAGGATGTCAAAAACAACGTTTTTACACTACTACGATTTAAAATTTCAGAAAGGGACTTTTTTTACCCACCCTGCCATAGAACCTCACAGAGAACCACCGATTTCCGTTTTTCACCAACTACATCCTGTCTTTTGTCTACTAAATTAATCTCGTGTTTATCCTTTGAACGATAAATAAAAATGATCGATAATTCAGTGTTTTTATAAAACATGTACGCGAAAGGTGTGCTTCGGTGTAGTTGATAACGGTACTTACCTGACATAATGGGCACATTCATAAACTGGTCGAATAACTCCGCGTTGACGCCCCACCTCGACAAAGTAGTTCTTAACGCTCGGTGAAATTTTCCCATACCGCAGCGGCACGTCACCGCTGAAGCGAATCCCGGAAATAAATATTCCGGAAAAAATACCGGAAAAAAATATTCACAAGAAAAAATTATTGCAGGAAAAATATCTCTCGAGAAAAAAAAATGTCCCCGGAAAAACATCCCCATAGATAAAACCACTGTTACACTGTTAAACCATTGAAACACGATATTATTATTGTTATTTTCCTTTCACCTTGCGCATCTGTGTAAACGTTTTATGTTGTAATTTGGCATACACAAGTTTCTTAAGAACGTCGGGCCGTTTGCAGAATAAACCTATTCTAATACTCACAAAAAAAAACTTTTAGCTTACTTATTATTATTGGCTAGAAAAATTAAAAATCCTTCACAATCACTTACATTAAAACAAAAATTTTGCTAGTACTGTTTAAATATCAGCAGCACATCCTCGAATGTTATGGCCTATCCCCCAGATAAAGGTAGCATCTTTATCCACTTTTGTGGGATGGTGTATGGTTTGGCGTTTTTGCCCCTAGAAATTGTCCAGAGGGGGTTTGCTTTTTTAGACGAAATTAGTACGGAAGAACTGTCGACGTATTTTGGGTCGGTGTATGGCAAAGACGCTTTCCGGCGCGTAGGGAGCCGAAATTCCAATACAGCATTGAGGTGGCACAGATTACTACCTTCGTGCCGACCGAACACATGGAATGTGCACGATACATATCTTGCTGATCAACAAATCACAAATAATCAGTGCGAATGATGGAACAACAGATTCTCGCATTGTAGGATACAAAAGCATCCTTCAATTTGGACTATCTTAAAGAAAGTGCGAACGAAAACGGTGTTGACAGAGCCAAGCTTGCTTCTCAGCGTTGGTTCTCAGCCTACCAAACCGAAAAACAGCGAAATTTTGCATTGTCGACTTAAGTCACTTTGCCAGCAAAGAGCTGTTGGAGACGTAGACGTTGCTGCCTTTCCCAGGAGGATAAGCCACAAACCCACAACATTCGAAGACGTGCTGGTGATACTTGAACTATACCATGCGCAATGGCTGTTTGCCGTGACGTCGCCATGAGTTAGCCAATGACGAACGAGAACAACGGCTGTTTGGCCATCTGATTGGCCTAGCCCAGTCACGTGATGTGCACGTCACAGCAAACAGCCATGGCGAGTGGTATAGACTAACAATATTTTTGTTTTAAAGTAAGTGATTGCGAATGATTTTTAATTTGTCTAGCTAGAAAAAAAAAGTAAGCTTAAAGTGAATAGTGTTTTTTTTTCTGCTTTTTTTTCTTCCGGGGATGTTTTTCCGAAGGATTTCACTATTGGTGGCAGCGGTTGAGTTTTATGTAATCAATCGGCAAGTTGTTCTGTGAGTTGATTTTAAAACGCTCATAGTGGACGAAACCTTGTGGTCTTCTGTGAAACGTATATTGCGGCAGATTTGAGATCATCCAAGACGATTCGGTGACACGTGTGACATTCGGCGGCCCAGCATAAAAATCCGTCTAGAAAGAATTACTGATAGAACGTTTGCTGTCCGCGTTAGACGCTTGCACAAGGTCGTCCGTTCGAAGCTGAATATTTTTTTTTGGGTATGTAATAATAATCGAGATGCAGGAACTTGTTTTTGTACAACGTTTTGGGTACAACTAACTAAATTATCGTGGAATTTTTACACACTCTGAAGGAGCTGTTTGCTGACTATACCTCACGAATTGAATACTGTTGACAATATACAGGGTGAGTCAAAAGTATCGACCCAGCGGGTTTGGCAGCCTCATGACTTTAAGTATTACGTCATCAAGATGACGTAAGCACCGCTACTCCCTTGCTGTAGACGCGCCACTAAACCTCAATCCCCCCCAGTAAAACAAAATTTTAAAGGGTGTAAAAAATACGAACAAACAGATCTTCAGAAAATTGTGGATATACAGGGAACACGCCCCTTCTTCGGGAGGGGAGGGGGGTTAAGCTAGCTATGACGTAATACTGGAGGGGGGTTGAAAATGGTCCCTGGTTTAGCTAACATACAACCATCGATCGTTGGTCACCACGGAGGGACTACATAGTACATAATATCATCAAGGGGTGCCCCCCCCCCCTACTCAGGCCCTCTTGAATAATTTTTTCCACTTTTGTTTCCTTTAGGAATAGGGCATTGGTCCCAATTTGAGATATGTGCGGGCAGTCAATTTTCCACTTCCGATTCCTTTAGGTCGAATGACAGTGGCTACATGTGCTACAAACGTGTGCACAAACATGTTCTAACCGCACACTTCATCAACATCGTTACCATTGCGATTCCTTACTGTAATTATTACACGCAATAATCCGATTCACACAACCGATCAGGGTAGTGTTTCGTGGAGTGAAGCCAACATTTGCACTAATGTGTTCGGTCATAGCTCGTGCTATTGTTGACCGATTTACATGCTGTTTTCTGCATTCACCATGGATTGACGGCCCGCACATCTCAAACTGATAACAATGCCGTATTCCTAATGAACCGTAGGTTAAAAATGTACTTAAAGGAGGGGGGGAGGCAGGGTTGGGAGGCCTCCCTTGATGATTTTTGTATGTAGTGCCCTCTACGGTGACCAACGATCGATGGTTGTTTGTTGGCTAAACCAAATCATGCGGCTACCAAATCCACCCGGTCGATATTTTTGACTCACCCTGTATGCGTTTTACCAGTGTATGAGCAGGTTGATACGTCATAATGCTAAGAACACTATACCAGTGCATGCCATCATCAGTGTATCACCGACGACACGAATCATATACACCTGCGCATAAAATGTAGAGTTTTACTTACTGTATACGATGATTATGGTGCGTGGCTAACCCTTTTAGAGAGGCAGAACTTACCTAAAAAAAAAAATAGAAAAATGAGTTAACATTTTTCGTTTTAAACTAGAATTCATTTTACTGTGAAAAACGGTGGCAGCCATGAAATTTTTAGACCGTTGTTCGTAGTTATAACTGCAAGCCAAAGCAACATCATTATTATTTTTACGACTTTAATATTGTTTTTGATTTAGTCCGTTCGTGCCAGGTTAACGAACACGCGGATAGTTTACGCTGGCCAAGTTTAAAAGAGACATAACTCTTAATTTACGTGGTGGGCAGTAAAACTGTGAAATCTATTATACTGTTGTAACTGAATAGAACATATCATGCAGCCCTCTGCACGACGCTCGTGACAGTAAGACGCTTTATACTTTATTAATTTTACATTTACCATAGAAGACAAAAGCACAGAAAGCACTAACAAATAAAAACAACATTTAGACGAAAAAATGGAAAATAAAAAGCAAATTCGAGTTAAATGTTCGACGTCATAAAAGTGCACTGAATTTGAAATCCATGATTCCTACAACGACATTTTTGAAGAATAAGTGCAAGGCAATGAAAATTACATTGAAGAATCCAGGCTGACATGGATACCTAGCAATTTATTGAATTAATTACTGCGAATTTTCGGGCACCAGTTGTTCCTCATCAGGCAAACACAACATTTAAAATACAAAAATTAAATTTACAATGTTGAATAAACACAGGGGACAACAGGAAGTTAGAGGTACAAACATAAAATAATCAACCAATACAAGTCGTGGCAGCCATTTTCAATGTTAGCATAGAGGATCATACGAGAATTAAATCTCACAATATCTTTTTTTGGTTTCCAGCCACATGTTCATAACACGGTAATTCTTGACCATATTTAAGCGACATTTTTCGAAATTCAAACGGCTTTTTTTTTTTTGGCAGGAGGTGGAACAGGAGCCGCGAATTTTAAGCCTTACGATCGTTAAATTACACCTCCTACCAAAAAAAAGCACCACTAACGCCAGGGCAGAAATACAATCACCCATTAAAAGTGTATGAATGTGCATCATGCGTGTTTGCCCTTAGAAGAGGCATGGCCAGACAGACACCCATGAAAACGAAACGCCTGGTTACGCGAGGGCAGAAATTACACTCGTAATTACACCTCGTGTTTTGTTTTTGGTATAGGTGGAGGAATACGATGAGAGTAAGGCTTTAACGAGACGTGGGCAGACACACCTGATAGGGATTCATAAACTTTAAACCGGGACGTCTTTTTCTGCCCGCACACAGCTAGGAGTTTCAAAAGTGGTACAGTTTGCTCGATTATTATATCACTCTTGACAGTAACGTATTGGTTTATGCCGTCCTACCGGTATTTTTTAATTTTTGCAGAAGGTGCATGCAGATATAAGATAAGATCTTGTTTGGGGTTTGTTTAACATTTCTGTTATGTGCGGCACAGCAGCAACCTGAACCACTGCACTTTGAATGAGGGTGGGGGCCAGTGACCTAGCTGTCGACGCGCCACTGAACCTCAATGCCCCTCTCCTACACCATTTTACAAAATGTCGTTTGCACAGTTTTCGTTACATGATACAATTTAAGCCAAAGGATTATTACTGTTCTCGCAAACCTGCTTGGGCACTGCTGCTACACTAGGAGTAAAGGATAGTCAGTCAATATGAGGCACAACAGCGATAGTCATACACGAAAAATAAAACTTGGATTACTAGTAGTTTCCAGTCATATACACTTGTTTTCAGAATTATTTATGTGAGTTTGAGTGGCATCAATATAAAATACGATGGGGTCATAAGTGTGTCCGCCATATTTACCACGCATGCACCAACTTTCCGATGCGATTGTGAATGTGTACATGAATAAAGACCAAGCGGATCCGACTGCAAAACCACCTCCGTAAAGAGCTACGGGTTCTGTATCGCCAAATTGAAAAAAAAGCACCAGTACGGGTGTTTACAAGTTCCACGGACGCTGTGACGTAGTGATTATCAGCAGGCTCCAGGTTTTGACTTCTGTCGATGAGCTAAAAATGGAGTCTATGTTTCGGTTAAACGCTAAAAGTTTCACACCAAACTAAACGTTGTTCATTTAGAAACCCCCAATGAGCCTCTATGGGCCTCAGAAACACAAACTTGGTGCGATGGAAAGGCGCATTTATTTAGTGGACACTGGCTTCCGTAATGGAGCTTAATTGTTTTAAAATGAGCAGCAAGAATAACTGTAAGCCTATACATTTAGGGTTTATACTTCTATAAATTAATGAAAACTACCTGCAACAATTTTGCAGTGCACGTCGCCAGCGCCGACGCAATTGGCGGCAACAATCACTGTGATTGGCTTACAGTAAGGGCTTACTTGCTTGCTTAATGCTGTCTTTACTCTGTGACAGGATTTTTTTTTTTAGCATTCAGGGAAAAAAACAGGCATGCGACTTTTCCCGGGCTGCGCCAAATGCTCTGCGGGATAGTCCCATTAACTTTATCTCATTGACCAAACATGAGAGGGTTGTGGCAAACAAACGCCTTTTCGACAGGGGGTGGTGGGAGGAAGCCGTTTGCTTGTTTAAAGGGATATACCTCCCAGCGCCATTTTTCTCGATCCTCCAGATCAAGTACGGACCCAAAGGTCTATTTAGTTACCGTTAGTCTTTCCCTTGCTAAAAAAAACCGTTATAAATGTGGCGTCTAGGAGAGTTTCTGTTGAATATTGTTAACTATATTTAGTGACGCGTCGTGACTAAATGATGCAATGCGCGCGTACAATAATCACGACGTTTCATCTCTGTGTGTACATCTATTAATTTTCTAATAATTACCATGAGATCTACAATCTAATAGACTAATGCGGTAAAAATTAAAATTAATTATTCCAATAGATCGCCGAAGCAAAATTATAAGACACGAGTCTAGAAAATTATAAATTGTGATTTTAAAATACAAGAATCATTCCGGTTTTTTACGACACGATCTATGGGTTCACGGTGGCTGGACTATTAGGCGCAATGCCAATTGAGACAGTAGCTATGATTTTCATTGCGAGGAACGAAGCTATACCGTCTCAGTTGACCTTAGCTGTGGTAAATACACGGATGTGATCGTCGCGTGGGTGTTGTGAGGCAGGCGGAAGGTTATAAGGCAGGCGATATGTTGCTTTAATGCTTCAGCATTGTTTGTGCAGAGGATCAGCATCAGCATTATTTTTTGTTACGGATTGCTCTTGCGTATACTAAGGCTCAGTTTCATGTATGAAATGCATGCTACATCATGGTGTGTCGTTCATGCAAATAAACGGGTCATTTCAATGCGATTTTGTGGCACAATGTTGCAATGATCAGGAGCTATCGAAATACTTTTTTTTTTTTTACTTGCCTTCCTTCACTGTTAAAAGAGGGAGAGGTCTAAATGGCATCACGCTGGCAGTCGACAGTGATTTTGCGGCAAAGCGACGATTCTCGGTGATAGCTAAGATTATCACCGTGGCGTGAAAGTGGCCATCTTCTC
>JAHWFP010032010.1:24245-72879 GCA_023313725.1 Lithobius niger
GGTGATAGCTAAGATTATCACCGTGGCGTGAAAGTGGCCATCTTCTCTTATAGCTCGGATCAAAATAGTCACCCGAAAAACACGAGGAGAAAAAAAAATGAGAAGCCCTATTTCCTCACCCTCCCTTAATTTCCGACGTCTAGCGTAATCTTCCTTCTCTCCCCTCAAGCATTAATAAAACGTCTGAGCTATAGACGTTCATCAAAGTGACGTAATTCTGTAGACTCTTCTTATCGATTTGGACTTGGCCTGGGTTCCATCAAAGCCAACATGAAGACAGACACAAAAACTGAGGGGAGGTCAAACTTCGTATTTATTACAAACAAAAACGTCAAGTTTGCTGTAAAAAAAAAAAGGATAAATGATTGGAGTTTCACGTTACTTGTTAAAATGTACATGGATAAAAACGCATGATTATTAATTGAAATAAGCATGTGTACAATTGAGAAAATTGCATCTGTTTTAGAGCTGTTGTGCTATACCGCAATTCAATTATATTGTTAAAGCACGACAGCACTTGAACAGATGCATTTTTCTCAATTGCACATACGCTTAATTCAATTAAAAATCGTCAATTTTTATTCGTGTAGATTTGAACAAGTAAAGTTAAACTTCAATCATATAACCCTTTTTTTTACGGCATACTTGACGTTTTTGTTTGTAATTGGTGTATCTTTTTCATGGCTATGGCAGCATACTAACTTGACACCGGTGAATAACTGTTAGCAGTGTTTTTTTTCTTTTTCATTTGCAAAGGTGTGAATGCGCGTGCATTTGTTGCTGCCCACTTAGAAACAATTCAGTTCAGCTCTGAAAGCCTGCATCTACGAAATAAATACGCCATTCTATCATTTCTATAGCTGCCAATCCTCGAAATTGACAAAGAGCTTTGTTCGGTTTAAGACTATATGAGTTTAGCTGAAACACAGATTCTTTCACGATCTTTATTTAGAGCCATGGCCCAAAGCCGTACGCCCTATCAAGACTAAAAACACATTGCGCTGCCTTATACAACAAAGGAACTCGTTCGATCATTTCATAAGAGCCTTGGCCCGCAGCCGTACGCCAAGGCAGCAATCAACTATTAAGCAAAAACATAACACGTGCACGAAGAATGATCCATGGCCATTTCTGAATGGCACTGAACCCATTATTACGATGGTTAAACAATGTAAAACAATAAAACTGATTGTTTAGGGTCCCGTAGCTCCAGAATGACTCAACCAACTGAAAAAAGGTGTCTTTGAGGATGAAGAACCAGGAAATTTCTGGCTGAGAATATGTTAACAGATTTTAGGTAGGTGCTGTAGCTTTATCTGAAACGGTAGCAGAACAGCAACAACAAGCAGGGACGACGATAAGGGGGGGGGGGGGGCGAGGGGGGGTACTCGCCCCCCCCAAAATTTTGGTGGCCCCCGGGTTCCCCCCCCCTCACCATCAGAGCAAAATTAAACGTATAAACAAAGAAAATTCTGGTTAATTACGAAAACTATGTTAGTTTCTTTCACAGCGACAGGAAAGACTTAAGGTCACGTCATTGGAGCCTAGTTGTTACTTACTGTGAGAGTTGTAAAATCATCTTTTTTTCAGCTGAATTTAAAACCATTCCAAAAAAAATAGTGTAGAAAACAATTTAGAACGTTGGGGTGAGAAAGAATTGCAAGATTGTTCTTTTTACTTTTATTCTTTTTTTTTTTAGGGGGGGGGTGGGGAGTCGCAAAAGTAGAATTTTGGGTTCCGCCCCCCTGGCTAAAATTGCTGCACCACTGCCGCCTGCCCAGTACAGTGATTCTAGCGTCGTCCCTGACAACAAGAAGTGAACAGTTTTCAAATTTACGTGTGGCTCCCTACCATTAGTTTTGCACAGAATTGCATCATTTTTTGTTTTAACATATCTTTCATAACTATCTACTATCTGGCCAAGTTTGGTCGAAAAATATTGAATAGAAACAGAGATGTAAATTGTTTTAGTTTTGCTGGAGGTAAGACTTCGATCATAAGTGTATACCACGTGGCGAGGCCGTGTAATTGCTAACAAAATTGATACAGGATACCCACAGCTTCTAGGAATGCATCCACAGTCTCCAGTAAAAGATTAAAGTAGGAAAGATCTACAAACTAATGACAGAAATATCGCACATTCATATTTTTTTAAGAAACCGTAACACTACATTGTCAAAAATCCCAATGGTTTTACTGTTCTATCACCAGGCAGAGTTGACGGACGTGGACCTTTCTTACTTTAACGTCACAGATCTCTGTAGTCTCAGCTAAGAACGCCCTGAGAGCAGGATTAATAATAGTTAAGACTAGTTTTCTCATTAGTTGCTCATTAAAGGATATGGACTTCTATTTTACAGTATTAAGAACAGGAAAACACATTACTGGTTATTTGTACTGGTAATTCACGGTTTTAATTTTACAGTGTAGAGCTTTAATAATAATACTATTAATAATAATGAATTTGTTCATAACGAACGGGTAGAGAAAGGGCAATTGCCACTAATACCTTCCCCAAATTAAAATATCCTTCCTACAAATTAAAAGTATTCTTCTCGTTAACACTAAAATTGCGTAGTAAATTACTATATATGTCGTATTTTATACATCAAATCAATACTTATCTTATACTAATTAAAATGCAGTACTCAGCCATGTGCGATACGCCTCACCGTTTAAGACAATGCAGGAATCCTGCCAAACTATAATTTCGAAACTTGCTCCTAAAACGGTCTGCATTCTACAAATTCATAATCTCGTTGGGTAGGCTATTCCAAAGCCCCACCCACCACACGACGGAAAAGAAAAATTTACGAACAATCAATCTGAGCTAACACTCCTTAAATTAATTTCAAACGATGTCCGCTGGTTTTACATGTTCCTCGTAGTTCAAAAAACTTTGAAGTATCAACATAAAAAATTCCATAAAATGATACAATACGTTTAAATTTAATCTGCCTTAGTTAAACATTTTATAAATCTACGTTGCACTCGCTCAATTGCTTCTATGTCCTTTACATGTTTTTTTTTTTGGGGGGGGGGGGGTGAGGGGGGGGGCTAACAGGCCTCATCCTAAGGAAGTTTTAGTACATGTATGCAATGTTAGTACTTCACGGAAAACTTAGGATTTTACAGAAGTGTTAATACAGCCTAACGACGTGATCAGTAGTTTTGTAGAAAAAGGAACATTTATTTTTTTTAAAAGATCGTAATATTCACCAAAACACATCAATTAGGGGAAAAAACTTCAAAAAACGCTTTATTGATAGATTTAAAGTCGAAATTCATAATTTTTGATTTGATTTCCTAAAAGTAGGAACCCTAAAATATTGATTTAAAAATAGTAAATGTAACAGTTGATATGCACCTTTCCTTTACTTCCGCTTACTTGCAGGAGGTACAGATTTAAGGCGTGATCTAGATTTGGGGTTTGGTTAACATTTCTGCAACTGAGGTTGGCGGTAAGGACCTAGCTATCGACGCGCCACTAGCCTTCAATCCCCCCCCCCCCCTTACTTCCGCAGCCGTTTTACTTTAAGAACAAGAGTAAAAGACGGATTATATGTTAACAAGTATTAGGGCGCGTTTACGCAACGACTCGTCTTTGCATTCTCACAGCTAGGATGTAACCGCGATGGCAAAGCTGTCGCTTCCATGATAACAACGCTACCTGGATTAGCTAAATCCGACATCGTTTGAGTGAATGCTTGCAGTCTTATAATCTGTGACAATTAGATGAAGAACTCCTCCTGACGAAACGAGTTTCCCAGTAGCTTCTGAACTCACATATTGACTGGTTTCGTTGCGAGCTGGCAGAGCTTAAACCGCCGCCATGTTGGAATTTCACGTGATTTCTAGCTTCTAGCTGCAGAATGCAAAGGCGAGTGGTTGCATAAACGCGCCCTTAGACAGAGTCGCTTGATTCTTTCTTCCGTTTTACTTTTATCAATATTCAAAAAAATAAAAAATAAAATTTCAACTTCAGCTTAACACCCGCAGTATCGGATAACTTCTAGAAGCGCCTCCAACATTTTGTCGAATTAATTATAATAGCAACAAAATAACGTGTGTGAACCACTTTAAGGAATTAGAAAAAGCCAGAAAACAACAATAAATGACTGATGTCGAAGCCATTCTCAGAGAACAACTTAATTTTGTTTTCATTTCCCCTAAATTGTCTCAATTCCGTTAAATTTAACTTATGTGAATTTATTTTGCATCATTTTTACAAGACACTTACTATATTAGGATGTATGGCCGTTTCGCCGATTCTCGTTATGCCAAATTTTAATCAGTGTCGTAATTTCCAAATATATTTTTTTTCAAAATTACGTGCCAAGCTCGCGCTACCGCGCTAGCTACGGCTAAACACATATCATCAGATACCGCATTTAATCACAAATTCCTTCCAATTAGGAATGCAGATTTAACTTCACCAACGTCAAATTAAAAAAAAAATAATTTGAATCGGTGAAACGGGATACGACGTAACGGAATTACCCTTTCGCCAAATTTTAATCGGAGCTTAATTTTTGGCGAAAAGGGAATCGG
Source organism: Lithobius niger (assembly GCA_023313725.1). Taxonomy (NCBI): domain Eukaryota; kingdom Metazoa; phylum Arthropoda; class Chilopoda; order Lithobiomorpha; family Lithobiidae; genus Lithobius; species Lithobius niger. The sequence continues at coordinate 28,797 of JAHWFP010032010.1, forward strand.
CGAAACGGGATTCGGCGAAACGGGTACACGCGTATATGAATCCTCTAACGTGTCTCACAATAGTGGCTTTAATACCTTTATTTCCTCCTACTCCGTTGAAATAGGCGAATTCCTTTAAAGAAACTTAAAACATTACAGCTCATGTTTTTGAATCCGTTCTGTCTCTGCATGCCAATGTTGGAAAAAAAAATACTGAACAAACCGTTGAGGCGATTGAAACCATAAAAAGCGATGCACCACCTCCTTCTCACACGGGAACAATAACACTTCTTCAGCTTGAGAGTGTGTGTGTGTGTGCATCAAATTTAAAGGGACATTTCGTTTGCCACGCAGCTCTCATTTCATTTGGAAATCGGGAGGGGTAGGATGGTGGAGTCCGTAACGCAAAAGGGAGGGGCCTTGCATGTGATAAGCGATCTCACTGATAACGTGATGAGTCGAAGTTAACTCTACCTCTCTGTCTCCCCCTCTTCTCTCTTTTTTAATTTTTTTTTTCGGGGGGACTGAGGGAAGACTTTCTAATTTGGACCATGCCCACAAAGTGAGGCTCGAGCAATGTTTATAACGGCCGTCGATAAAAAGGCGGTTCCTGAATTGTGATCCCGCTGATAAAACGTTAAGTGAATTGGTTGTAGTTGGAGGGGAGACGGGGCGAACACACGCAAGCCCCCAACACTGTTCCGTCATCATCAATACACACAACGCAGACAAGAGTCAGCCACATTTTATCTCGGAGCTGGAGCGTGGGACCGAACCGAAAGTGAGTGCTGCTATTACTAAAAACCACTCTTTCGTCATACTTTCGCTCCACAATAAGTCACAAGGCTACAGACGGCATTGAGAAATGGCTTTGTGGGAAGGCACGATGTACCAATCTGAGAAAGGCGGAAAAGACAACTGCCCGACTGGGACGCGAACCATAGACATCTCACTTGCTCCTCGGGTGCGCTACCAACTACTTGCTGGCTGGTGGGAGAAACAAGATGGCAATACGTTTTGGGCTTTTAAAGGTACCGTCCAGGAAAGGGCACTTGGTTTGGCGCCACAGTCACCGGGAAGAGGTGGTGTTAGCCAATGTGGGTGTTGGTCAAACCAACCTCACTCATTGCTTCCTATTGGGGGAGAGGGGACTTATCCCTCCTGAATGTCATTGTTGTCACCAGCCATTTACGGTCCGTCATGTTCTTGTTGATTGTCACCATCTTGATGGTGTTCGTCGCCATTTCCTCCGTTAATGATACATTGCGTGTCAATTGGGCAATTCTGTCCTCCTGTCCAGGGTTTTTTCGAGTTTTGCAGGGAGGTCCATGATTTAAGATAAGAAATAGATTTGGGGTTTGGTTAACATCACTGTAATGTGGGTGCAGTGGCAACCCGGGCCTCTGCACTCTGACTGAGGTTGATGCTAATGACCTGGCTGTCAACGTGCTATTAAATCTCATTTACTTCTCCCCAACTCCCCCCACCAACCAATTGCGCTCCAGAAGACCCTGGCTAAAGGCTCCAGCCAAGCATAGAAAGTGTTCAATATTCCACAGTGAAGACCGAAAGGTCACAAATGTACACTGGAAAACAACTTTACGATCTTTAGGCCACCATTGAGAAAGGGTTAAGAGCCGTTTAGTTCAGCCGCAGCCTGTACCCAGGTCACACACCCGGAAACTCATTGGGTAGCGCAACCGGTTAGGCTTGTAGCACACTGCTCCGTTCCGTCCCGTTCCGACGACTGACGGCGACGGATGGCCAGCACACATTGCTGTCGTTGCTAACCATTTTAGTCGGCTCCGCTAAACTTTTAAATTTGATGGCGCTCAAATTGGCGATGCGAATGAAGGACTTTACGTAGGTAATTAAATAGAAAGCCGTAGTAAATTAGGTATTAATTCTTTACGCTGTAGGACATGATAACATTTAAGTCCAGAAGGCAACTGAAATAGGTTGTATCTGCATTTAGTAACGGAAAGCCATTTTGCGCAGGTGCGTGGTGGACGACGACGGCCGTCGACTGACGGTAGGTACGTACACTTCTCCGATGCGATCAGTTTTTGACTGAAAGGATTCTGCCTCGACAATCCCGTCCGTCAGCCGACGGGTCGTCACGGAACGGGACGGAGAAGTACACGCGGCATCTCTAATTTACATGCTTTTAATCCAAACAGAAATTTGATTGCCTGCGACGTGACGGGGCGGAACGGAGTAGTGAGCTACTAGCTTTACAGACGGTGCAATTGTCTTTCATTTCTTTCTCATATTAGTGTTGCTCGTATTCGTATAGGGCCAGTAATTCTGGGGCTCTTTGCTGCGCCATTTTGTTGCCTTGTTTCAGAATAAAAGGACGGCCACAGTGTAGAAGAGACACCGAATTATTGGTGTAAAATGTAATACGCCATTACAGTGGCAAAGGGTAAGTGTTCACGTTTACGAGTCAGTAAATTCCGAGTACGGAAATGGACCAACACCACCTCTTCTTGGCGAATGCAGCGACAAGCTGAGTGCCACGCCTGGACAGTGCCTTTAATGGCCTGCAATTTATTGCCGGCTTAATTACTGGAAATGGGGGGGGGGGATTGAGGCTTAATGGCGCGTCGACAACTTGGTCATTAGCGCCAACCTCAGTCACAGTGCAGTGGTCCGGGTTGCCACTGCACCACACATTACAGAGATGTTATTCAAACCCCTAATCTAAAATTTTCATGGAATTAATTCGAACTTGGGTTATAACAGGTGTAATCGTATAGAAATGGTTCAAAGTATTTGGATGGGAATTTTAATGGTATTGGGATCGAATCAAGTGGAAGTGGAACGACTTTGTCACAATTAAAAAATGGAAAATAATTGATTGGAAAGGAAGGGTGTGAAATACTGAACAAAGAATGCAACACTGGACTGTACTGGTTGATAGCAACTGCTTGGAAATGAATTTGTATAATGAATTTGAATTAATCTGAAAAGAACTATTTCGAAATACAAAAATACTGCTAACAGGAACCAGGTAAAGTTGACAACCTTGGAAAACGTAATAAGCCCACAAAACATCAAACTTAATTTTCGGTTCGTAGGCGGTAATTTCAACAGATTTTTAAAACCATAATATTTAACACTGTAGTAAGTAAACTTGTAAGTAAAGTAAAAAGTAAACTAAAAAGGTTTCCGTCGTTGAATCGAAATTTAAGTTAGAATTTTATATGGAACTTATGTGTATTAAACGGTCAGTGATGGACATGCCTCTTGTCATATCTAAGACTGACTCTGCAGTTTTAAGACTGACTTGTCGTTTATTCAAGGCACAGGTAAACAATTCTGTTCAACCGCACGTTCACTTCGCCCATCACTGCCTACCAGTATTCGGCTGCGTAATATTCGTCGAGGACTGGTGAGCAGTGATGGGCATAAATAATGATAATACACTTAGGTTAGACACATGACCTATGTTTTTCTATGGAAAAAATGTCACATATTCATGTTGGCTGAACGCTGAATGTTTTTGTGGTGTTAGCATGCTTCATCTTTAAGATGTTGGACTAGAATTATGAAATTCTGTTGTTTAGGCTGCTTTTAAGAAAATAAAATAATAAACTTTGATTTAAATTTAGTTAATATGGTGCCATCTGTAAAATATTAATTAAAACCAGTCAGTTATTTTAAACATCACAAATTTACGCGTGTCGATGCGTAACTAATTATGGGAACACTTCTGCCAAAAATCATAACGTTCTGACCAATAGGTTAACGGCAAAAGGAACATAAACTTCAAATTATGATTTTCGGCAAACCGCAGTTGAATTTTCGTGAAAAGAATAGAATAAATAGAACTGAACTGTCAATAATACTGCCTTATTGGTAAATTAAATACCAAAATCAGAATTTTTTGTTTAAGTTTTATATCATAGCAACACTTAGCAATACAATGAATTTTGAAAATTGTGCGTCCCACCCAAAAGTGTCTTACCTTAAATGGAACGGAGCAAATTTTTTATGCATCGAGTAACTGACAGGTCAGTCTATTTTATGATGCAAGTGTTTAACCATAAACGTGTCTAACAATAAAATGTGTCTTTTAACACAAAACTAGTTGTTCCCCGGCGTAACATACGCCGGTCTAGCTCATTCCCGCCGATTCAACTCGGCTCTAATAGTCAGCATTATTGAAGCAATAGTGCATGTTTCTAATTGTTAGGGCGCATATCCGGTCTCATTGTCGGTCGCTCGCCCTTTTTCTTTGCTACCGTGGCAAGAATGAGCCCGCTCCTCTTGCTGATTGTTGAAGCTTCGTTTGTTTAATCCTGATCCCTAACTAATTTGATGTGTTGGTTGTATTGGTCGTTTGGTTGTATTGATTGGTTGTAGTTGTTGTATTGTTTGCTGTGGGCGCATGACTACGGGTCGCGGCCCCAATAACAAAACAATTTCAATTTCCTAACTATCCTTTTAGCTCTGCTCCTGAGCTAAGTCTGCTCCTAAGCGAAATAAATATATAGATGCTACATCACAATTCATAAATAATGCCATACTTCTCTACACATTAGCCCTACACTTCTTGTGAGCGGCCCTTCCTTACATCAGCTTCCGGAAACACAAGACTACCCTTCTTTTTTTGTTTTCATCTTATCCTAGAAAGGGTAAACGAAATTCCCGTGAAAGCGGCGCAGGAAGTGTCCCAAAGGAGGACGTGCTCAAGTGGAAAAGCGAGAACGATTGAGTTGGGGAAGTGGGTTAATAAATTGCATTGCACGAGTTACCGGGAAAATGATATTCTGCAGCTTTGCGCTGATCGCAGACCAACTAAATTCGCTTCTATTTTTTTTCTCTCCCTCTCTCTTATTCTTTGTCCTCCTCCTCCTATTCAGAGACTCTTTACAATCTGGGCTCTTGAAATCACTGAATAAAGCTCCAGAAAATCGTCCTTGCTTCCTCTTCTCTCTCTCTCTCTCTCTCTTCCATTTCTTGTTTTGTGCTCCTATACAGTCGTGAACCCGAAGGTCGTAACGGTCCTCCGACATAAACACATCAGGAATCGAAGAACCGTTCCTCCGAGACCTTCCTCCAATTCCGGCTACCGTTTTCCGATCGGTCACGTGATCGTGATCGCGAAGCCAACGAGCTATAAATACGATGAAACGCATTACCAAAATGGACCATATTTCTTTGCGGATACGATACGGCGACCTCATCCTTAGCAAAACAAACCCACACAGCCAGCCTCTAAACAAACACGGAAATTACTAGTGACAAACATGTCTAAGGTCCATATTGTGCTACATGACTGGAACCCAAGTACTTTTTTGTTTGTTTTGCAAGGCGATGTGACCCGTAAGAGCATCGTGCGGCCTTCCACACGCTAATCCGTGCACTCGAAACAACTGTGAAGGAAAACTTTACCTAAATTCATAGACCAAAACCTAATCTAGACACACGCTAGTGCGTCGCGCCAAGTTAGGCAACAAACGTCACATCAATTCAGTTGTCGAGGACGTAAACCATTGTAGCACAATTCCATGACTTAAGTGTCTTATATCCTGAAGCGTAGTTGGCATAATTCAGGTAATTGGGGAAAAAAATAGTAATGTGGTACAAATGCTTAAATTGTGGTAAAATGGAGGGCAATGACTCATCTGACAAAAATTATCTCGTGTAGGAATGTCGGTTAAGTGGTTTTTTATGCAAAAGAACACTCTCAATAACGTTACAAACGTTAGCTAGCTAGTTTGTCCGCTCATTCCCATGTTAATTCCCGTAGGGTCATTATTCACCGATACCGAAATGGCGGGAAGGCATCCAGCTATGATGTTGGACAAATGGCTGCAGTACGATACGAACTGCGTATACCTGTTCTGGTTTACAGCATGGTGTGTAACGGGAATGGCGTGGGGGGGGGGGGCAAGTAAGTACCAAAGTATTGTTATAACCATTGTTAGTATTGTTGGCATCGTCTCTGATTGGACGGCCAAAGTTCAGTTAATGACGACGTGTATACTGATGTGCGTATCTCGACACACGCTTGTGTGTAGTCACAAATATAAACCAACGTTGCCAAAGAAATTGTGGCTACGTCCAATTCACTATAAACAAACAAAATTTCAAAATAAAGCCAAAAACTGGTGAAGAGGCCACCAAGTTGAGAATGGTTCAGCCTCACAAAGGAGTGATATGAGCTAAATAAAAAAAAATAATAAAACTGAATAAAAACAAAACAAAAAACTGATAAAGAGGCGACTAAGTTGAGAATGGTTCGGCCTCTCAAAGGCGTCATATGAAATTAAAATATTAGAAAAATGGCCACTCAAGCTATTGTTGACGTGTCACTGCACTACACATCTGCAGGCCTGTTGAGTTGCGTGTAATACACAATTAAAAATAAATAAAAGTGATATCATTATCAAAAACCAAAACTGGTAAAAGGGACCGCCAAGTTCTGAATGGTTCGCCCCCTTAAAGGAGTGATACCAGCACAACAAAACATTCTCCAAGTTAATCGCACCGAATAATACATTCGACGTTAAATGAAAACATGAACATTGCTACCGAAAATAGCAATGTTCTAGTTTTCATTTAACCTTTGAACTATTATTCGGTGCGATTAACTTGGCGGATGTTTTGGTATGTTGATATCACCTCCTTTGAAGGGTCGAACCATTCAGAACTTGGCGGTCCCTTTTACCAGTTTTGGTTGTTGATATGATTTGATCTAAACTGGCCGGAAATTAAGAGCGTAATTCACAGTGCAACATTAGTCCTTTCCAAAGCAAACTTACTCCGATGGATGAAAACAAAATTCATAAACCTAGTGACTAAAAGCGAGCTTTAAAATGGCTCCCTGAAATACAAGGGAAACAAGCAAAGAACAGTAAAATTCCCAACAGGAAAAGTCTTGGTTTCCCAGCCAAGTAAACGCAACATCTAATCACGTCACCATCAATGGACACATAGGACTTTAAATCTATTTCCCAGTGGATAATAATAAAACACATACACAACAAGCAATGCGTGCTGGGCTAAGGTTGGAGGGGTAATTAAAGTTGGTTAACACACGCTGTTCTCATGCTGAAATGTCACAGTGGATAGACACTACGATTTAACACAGCATTCAAATGGTGTGTAACATCCTGCACTTCACGAATTATTGGGTAGGAAAAATATCAGATTCCGTTGTAGATTCCAGTAAACACTTGTAAACCAACTGCAATAAGCCATGCAATAACAACATTGTTGTGTATAAAGTACCTGCTATTTGGAGTTGGTTGCAAAATGATGCATGACACAATGGCGGGCATCAGAGTGAAAAAGATAAATTTGCCTGAGCAGCAGCCAGATTATTTTTTATCACTATCCACTGTCGTACAACCCGAAATTTCAAAGATCCTAAAAATTTTCGTTTGGAATTGCCTAGCAAAATTGTTCCTCTTGCCTTCTGGTGCCAGGCCTTCAGCTGGAAGCGCGATAAACTTCCAAAAGTCGCCGAGTTGATTTTATAACTGCATTTATCTTATCTTCAGAAAAGCTATGTGTCGTCCACCTCTCTTTTGGGGTTACTTTAACATCTCTGTAATGAGTGACGCAGTGGCAAACTGGACCGCTGCACTGTGACTGAGGTTGGCACTAATGACATAGCTGTCGACGCGACATAAAGCCTCAATCCCCCACCCTCTCTCTTGTCCAGTTCCTTTTTTTAGGTAAGTGATAAATTCAAGTGTTTTCTTCTTGCGTGCGACTGTTGCTGGCAGAGATGCTGTGGCCGATGACCATATTCCCAGGTTCCTCACAAATCCGAGTCCAATCCAATCCAATCCATAGGGGAACAGAAGCGTTACGATGAAGACTTCAAGCAATTATGTTGGTCCAAAAAATTAAAAGGAGTTAGCAGTATTTTTGTTGGTGCGTTTAGTGTCTGTCAGTCTGGCGCTTGCGTATTAACGTGGCAACTCGCAATCACAGAAACTTTTACAAAAAGGGACTTCGAACATGGATTGAGACCGATTCAACTGAAAAGTAAAGTTTAAAAGAAATCCTAAATCTATAAATAAAAAAAAAAAACGTAAGGTTTCCAGTCTGTGAACGTTGCACTGGCGGTGGGGCACGACTGCGTAATTCAGTTTTCTTGAAGCAGTGGGATATTTTTTTTCCGTCTTGCGGGCATCAGGCGGTAGCGAGCAAGTAAGCGAACAAGCAGGTAAGGACGGTAGGTAGCAGGAAAGAGGCAGACATGTATGGCTGGATGGACAGGAAGGCTAGCGGGTGATAGTAGCCTGCCTCACGCCCGTGTTGGTTGGCCCCAGGCAACGGCGATCATTGGGCACGACTGAAAATTGGGTTGGCAGCGGAGGAGGAGGGGGGAATAGAGAACAGCCGAAGGAGGAAGGACAAGATGGGGAACAGCCTCAACCGCCCGGACGCCGGCCATTTGTCAAGATGTCGGGGCGAGAGACACGCGCGCGCAAGTGTGATGGACGAGTACGGGAACGGACGGAACGAATGCCTGCCTTCCCCCCCACCTCCACCACCCCTTGCCCCCCTCACCCCAACCGCCGACCCAAGGAGAGCTGCAGAAGTGACGTCGCGACGGCCTGAATAGGCTATTCTTTTTCACTTCACGGAGAGGATAAATTAATTTTTTTCCCGGACGTTTTTATTGGTTGCAGTGGCGTCGTTCTGGGCTTGGTTCGCTAAGAGAAATAATCTGGATATCACGATGAGAAACGGTGGAAGAGACTTGCAAAGAGTGTGATAGTTAAACAAGTTACCGTGTATGAAACAAACTAGTCATTCAAAGAAAGTAACTTCTTCAGTGCTAAGATGCGTTTATAAGAAACGGTGTTTTATTATTTTTTTAAAATTCTACGTGTGTGGCTGCCAATAAAATGTAATAAGGCTGGAAGAAGAGAAACGTAACTTCTTCTGTGGGAAAGCATGCCGGAAAACTTCAATGGTTAATTCCTAATTTTTTTGTTCATGGCACTGTTGGAGTTTGTTGCAGCGGTTTACGGCCATGAATAAATTAGGTTTACAACGATTTGATATAAATGCCGAATTCGCGCTGAGCCGCTTATCCTGCAAACTTATGTTGCAAACTTATCCTGCATGCGTATTGTACAAACTTAATGCGCACACTTAATCATGATTGATTAATTCTTTTAATAAGAGTCTATAGTGTGCGCGGCGTATCTTGAGTCCTGCACTTATTTTCTGATCGGCTACGTCTTCCTAGAGGGGGCGGTTTTAACCGACGGCCGCCATTGTTTTTTGTAACTACTTTGGATATCAACAAGGCACTCTGCGACTAAACACGTACAATCGATTATTTGTGTTCATTCTGGGGCTAACTCAAGATGGGCCACTATAAATGGCTGCAAATCCATACAGTCCATACTAGAAACCACACGCAAAACACTTCTACGACCAACACATCACCGCGATTACCAACACACGTCATAATCTAGAAAGCGGTGTCTAGGTGATCCATTAAAGCTTACCGCACATTGTTCCGTTCCATTCCGACGACGAAGAGAGCCTCCAGGGCCACCGTAGTTAGCGACGGAAGCAATGCGTTCTGGGCCATCCGTTGCAGTCAGTCGCTAACTACGTTTGCCCTGGAGGCTCTCTTCGTCGTCGGAACGGAACGGAGCAGTGTGCGACAAGCTTAAGTCCTACGACCATGACATAACCACTAAGTCTAACCCCCTGCACGCATCCCAGTGCACCATCCTTACGAACACCTAGTAGTTGGACCGTCGTTTATTAATATAATTATAAAAGAGTGCATGTAAAGTGCATGATAAGTTAAGTTTGCACAATACGCATGCGCGATAAGTTTGCAAGCATTGTTGCTCATTGGTATAAATTATTGTTTGAATTATTCATACAATACCATCTTTATATAGGCAATGTACTTCTCTCGATAGACCTATTACATTCGAAAAATCTAACATCACGTCATTAAACTGTGTAAACAGTTCCATTGCTGCCATTGTTGCTCGATTTCGAGATGGCCCTTCTATTCAGAGAACAAGGGAAGTTAGGATATTGCCTCACCAGACTTCAACGAATCTTTCCTAACAATAGGGCATGTGTAACGTTCTACCAAACTCTAAATTCGAAAAACTGGATAAGTAATTAACAGTTAAACCTTTATCAAAGAATTACAGAATGCTTTTTAATATCAATAAATTCAACTAAGGTGAGGTATTCTGACGTTTAAAAATTATTACTTTTTTCGTAATACCACTAACAATAAACATTTCATTGAATTCACAAGAAAATTTCACAAAAGATTCTAAATCGATGCACACCGTATTTAGCAAAGATGCTTCTCCAGTACTAGTCCACCCTAATAGTTCGACGGGCATGACTAGACTAATCTCAACCGAAGGTTAGAAATCACACGATACAAAAGTTTGCAAGTCATGGTTCAGATTTTTTTGGGGGGTGGTTTTTAGGTAAAGCCAGCTCTCCATCTTTTTGATACAAAGCCGGTGGATCAATCGAACGAGACTAGATCTACAATCCAAGTTGCTGTCTGGAGAAGGGATGAGAAAAGAGAGAATTTCTTATAACTTTGGCCAAAAATTACAGCAGGTTACGTGAAGTCTGAGAATGATGGAGGAATGGAGTCTACGTCATGTGTATTTAATTTCCATGGAAACGAACGATGGTTAAAGTGTAAGGCGGGCGTGCAGTACAAAGTACCGTTTACAGAGTTTCACGACTCATGCATATTATCATTCAGTGGTATGATAGCCTCCATTGACATTTTTACATTACTCAATCACTAGATTAATTAGTCGACAAATAATTATTGTACTTCAAAGTATTGTCAGTGGGTATAGCCAAGCCACCAACAGAGTCATATGCTAGGACTCTCAGGGCAAACTCAGTACACCGTAGTAACCCGTGGGGGGAAAGGGTCATGAGGTTTAATGGCGCATTGACAGCAAGGTCATTAGCACCAATCTCAGTCACAGCGCTGTGGCCCGGGTTGCCAGTGCACCACACAGTACAGCGATGTGGACCAAACCCCAAATCTAGATCTTATCGTATATCTGGACATGCTCTAAAAATCGAATAACCACAGACAGAAGAACAGAATCGTCACCCAATTGACACGCAATGCCTGGCGGAAGGTGGAAACGGTAACGAACACCATCAATACGGTGTCAGTCGACACGAACGTGGTGGACCGTGAGTGGCCGGCGACACCATTGACATTAAGAAGGCATAACCCCCCCCCATCCCCCACAAAAGGAAGAATGAGTTTTTCTGGGTTGCGACCTTTCTTATCCTTCTGCACTAGATTCGTTGTTAAATTCCAGTTCACTCCAACCGCCAAGCTTGCGTTAAATTGTTTACATTTCATGGACCTAGTTTTATTCTGCAACAGAAAAAAATATAAATAATAAAAAAAAACAGTCTACCACGCTTAATTTTTTCCACTAAACATCCACAACAGATATTTAGCCCTCCCCAAAATTCTACATAAATGAACAAATAAAATAAACCCCTTGTGAGTTATTAATATTCTTTCTTTTTATTTTCCTGAATTGGGTTTTTTCTTTTCAATTCTCTTAAATTTCCGTATTTTGTATTTTTTTGTTTGTTAATTCTATGTTATTCGTTTTCTATTCACATCCTTTCCCCCTTAGCATTTTCCTGCATCTCATTTCACCTGTTCACCCTTAACTACACTAACTCTATGTTCCGCTTCAATATTTTATAACTTACCATGCATCCAAGCAGAGTCCTTATAACACTGCCTTCAATAACGCGACCTGGTATAGAGTTTATGTCAATTCCGTGAGTTTTATTGCATTTTTAATTCCTTTGATAATGGAGTCAACTGAGATATGCTCTGAAATATTAGGTACCATTGTCTTTATCCGTTGAGCTCAAAACACCACAAAACACATTTTTTAAACCAATTTCTTCTAACTATTGAGTATTCATGAGTTATCTTGTGTACAGACCCTCTTTTTGCAAAGAAACCAGAAGAGGACCCTTTCCACCGACCGACGCGGGTGTCGTTGCCTTGACGACCAACGGTCCGGTATACAACCAACGAGGACGACGACGACGTCGAAAGGAAGGAGGCAAAGGCACAGCCAATGAAATTGACGGAAATTAAATCTGCCGGACAGTGAAAAGATGTCACAAGAAGAGCTTTAAAGAGAATGGATGGTCCCGATTACCGGCGGCAAAGCGAGCACTTAGGCCTAAAGCCGTAACCCTTCACTGGTCGCGTGTCCGGTCGAGAAAAACTTGAGGAAATCGAATGGCCACGGCCGTCACCACACGGGCTCTCGAAAAAAGGAAGGGAAATGGTTGAGCGCTAGGAAAAGCCATTCGCTCAAGCCTTTAAACTGACATAGACCGTCTGGTCGCTGTCAATGAGAAGGCTGCGGACCGGTTGCGGGGCAGTCCATAAGCCCAGACTTACGACCGTTGGGCACGACGGAGATATACTGCGCTAAAGGTGCAAATGTGCATATATCAACCTTTCGAATTGTGAAGTTGAACATGCTTTACGTCGCGCCAAAAGGGGACAGCACAATGTGTTTGATGGTCGGCAGACGGGGTGATGTGCGGATGTGCACACCGACGCACGTGCTGATGTGATTCGTCGCTGTACGTGCCGCAAACTCCATCAAACCCTTACGTAGATTTTCCGCCACTATTAATAGAAGGGCCATAACTACCGGTATATATTATTGTACCGTTTGTATATGTTTCATACATATTTATTAGGCAAAACCCAAGACAGCGTACGCTTTTAACGTACGTTTGTCACCAAAATAAAACGGATAAATAAAGAATAAATCACAATGTAAACGTACGCAAACAGTCTGCATTAAAGACTAGCCTTGTGAGGATACAAGATACACTAACCTGAGAAAGAAAGAAAAGACACCTGCTCCGACTGGGACTCGAACCCAGGATTCCCCGCTTACTAGTCGGGCCGGGACTTGAACAGCTACTTAGTTCGGCTGGAGCCTGTGGGGGGGGGGGGGGATTGAGGCTTAATGGCGCGTCGACAACTTGGCCATTAGCGCCAACCTCAGTCACAGTGCAGTGGAGCCTGTGGCCAGTATCCACCCCGGTAGTGCAATGGTTAAAGCGCCTTGTCTATCGTCAGCGTGAAGTCTTGGGTTCGAGTCCCAGTCGGGGCAGTTGTCTTTTCCTTCTTTCTCAGATCAGAACATCTTATATCCACACAAGGCCAGGCTTTAATGCAGACTGCTTCGTTTAAAATCGGATAATAGTCTGACAAGTGACCACGTGTGATCAAGACAGTGCACAAACGGTGGACGAAGGATAGAACTGTGTTCTAGACTCCTTCTTTATACCGCTCCTGCCTAAACTTTTTACTGCAGTAAAAAAAAAAAACACAATCAAGACTTGGACAAACATAAGAAAGGATCTGTGTGGGATTTTCGTTCGCTCTAAAAGCCTCAACAATTTTTCTTCAGATCTTGTTACGTTCACAGTACAATGACAACACCTCTGTGTTTGGAATGTAACTACGACTGCAGTTAAAATAAATTCCCTTAACCCTTCCACGCAATTTTAAAAGTAGTAATGCTGCTGCACAATTTAATCTTTCTCGCAGGTCGTCGTGGCACTACGCAGCACATACAACTCGAACTGAGAAATTGTGACGTCACCAAAGTTCTAGAGCCGATCCAGTCCAGTACGAGAATGACTTGGGAGTTTCGAATATTGCTTGTTTTGCCTAGAAGGAGAAGCGTGCACAGCGAGTTCATACGTGATGCCAACCCATGCATACACGTCTCAGACATGTAGCGGCGAGTTTCCAACTTCGTTTGGAAACCATAGTAAACTTAATAACACAGTCAAGTTCACCAGATTTATGTATTTAATTATTTTGAATTCAAGGTAGAGCAATGTAAAGAAGTTAAAAGAAAACAGAATCAAGAAAACGGACGATTGTGCCTTCAGGCTTTATGTTAACGGCGAGTGGCGGCATGTTTGTCTCAGTGCTGCGGTAATCCAACACGAAAGTGCACCTTGCAGGCATCAGAAACCTTCGATATGCACGACTTAAACACTCGATAAAAACGTAAAATCATTCTACGGCCCGAGTCTATTTTGGTACGTGACGGATTAAGGAAATCTATTCTCATGTTGAGTATAGCATTGTTTAAAAATGGCTAGATTTCTTAGATAGGTCTGACATGTAGGTAATAGAAGCCAATATTAAATAACGTGTAAAGTCAATGTAACTACCGGGGGGTGGAGGGGGGGGGGGGGAGGGGGTGCTTTTATCCCCTGTTTCTAGCAGCAGCCCAGGGGGGCCAAAATTCCAAATTAAAGTTACACCGTGATTCAGTCTAAGGCCCGTATTCTGAACGCCGACTAAAACTCGTACTTGACCTGAAATGACGTCACACCTATTTAGTGCCATTCACCATCAGAACTTCTTTTGGATACATTTGGAAGAAATCGGGTGGTGAATGGCACTTAATAGGTGTGACGTCATTTGACTTGAAATGACGTCACACCTATTAAATGCCATTCACCACCCGATTACTTCCAAATGTATCCAAAAGAAGTTCTGGTGGTGAATGGCACTAAATAGGTGTGACGTCATTTCAAGTCAAGTACGAGTTTTAGTCAGCGTTCAGAATACGGGCCTAAGTCCAACTATTACACGAATCAAGGCAACGGCAATGTGGCATTCAGAATGTTCACGTTTGCCTTACGCGACTCATTGCCAATGCGGGTGCTCGGGGGCGAAAGAGAACAGCGGGAGAGGTGAGGTCCCCCCCTCACCCCTCCCGCTGTTCTCTTTCGCCCCCGGTTAGGCGGGTTAGGGGGTACGCCCAATTTGCAAAAAATCGTCAAAATCAGAGCTATCTTTACTGAGTAAAATTGCAAAGCCGAAAATTAACAGCATTTTTTTTTTACTCTTATATCTGAATTCATGTGTGTGATTTTTTTCAAAACAAAAGTAAATGTTTCTCCCTGTTTTTATTTGAATATCCTAGTTTTGTCAAGGTGACCTTGTATGGCTTACAGTAATAGAAGTCTGTTGCGGTAAGATAGGAACGAAACACGCTGGACTGTTGATAGAGCGGGTGCTAATTCTGACAAAGATTTTGCCCCCAGTTGGTATACGGCGGTGAGTCTTCGTGTATGCACCCGGGATCCAGCATTGTTCTAACGCCTCCTAATTGTTAACTTGGTGCATGGAGAATGTTTTTTTTTTTCAATTTTTCCCTTAGGCTATGTTCGTTTATTCTTTCACTGTTGAGGAGCCATAAGAAATGTTTAAAGCGTATTGTTTGAAGTCGGAGCGGCTTTAGAATGCCTGAAGAATTCTTCAACTTCTGGGGGCCCCGTGGAGGAGCTCACAGAGTGCCCACAGACCCCTTAGCTGGTGTGGGTGACTCACCACTATAGCAACCAAATGCACTTCACTATGCTCGTGCACAGTGTCGTGCACAGGAGGCCCCCATGGGGGGGGGGGTGGCATTGCCCATCCCTTTTCTGAAAAATGCCCTTTTCGCCGTTTTTGTAAAAAAAATTTGCCCTATTTCGACAAACTGAACCGATAAAAGTAGTTGCTGCAGTCAAAAAAAAAAGAAAATAGAGGGTTTAAAAGGGCAAAAAGAAGGCCAGAAAAAGGGGCAGAAAGGGGAATAAAAGGATAAAAAAGAGAGAGAAGCTTAAAGAAGGGTAAAAAAAGAAGATTGCGAGTAAAAAATAAAGTCCCCAGAAAAATAACCTCAGCGTGCCCTTTTACAAAAACTGCCCCTGCCCTCTCGGTGGTCTGCGCACGCTACTGCTCGTGCGGGTGCCTTTTTGGCCAAAATAAACACACGCCAAAAGTGCAAGATAATTTTCCGATCGCCCAACGTGACCAATCTGATGAAGCAGCGTACTCATAGGCTTTTCGAAGTGATTTATCTGTAGTTATAACTCTTAAGAGCTTTTGTCGATAAACGGCTACGGCTTTCGCACGAAGCCTGTTAGCTGACAATAAAACTAACAAGTGCTAATTATTTTGCAATTAAACAAGAGCAGAAGGCGAGGGCTATAGTTTCTAATTAATTAGTACGATTTAGTTTTAGTCTGGTTACATTCACGGGTTTATTCCTCTACACCGAGAACTCATCTTCAGCGGCTGTGTCACGGCTTCCTCCGATGTGCACGGCAGCAACTATGCATTACAAAATCGGCCGAGGACAACTCTGTGTTTCTGCGCATACTAAATTCGAAGCGTTTCCTAATAATTACCATAAGATCGAAATTCTAAAACACTAATGCGGTAAAAATAAAAAAAAGATATATGCTAATACATCGCCGAAAGAAAATTATTAGATATTTATCTAGAACATTACAAAATGTGATGTTAAATTACGACAGCTACGTCGACACTATACTTTGTTCCACATTATGTTTTCAGAAAACTGACTGTATGACGCCACGTTTTCTTCCACTACGAGAGCAAAAAATCCGTAAACATCCCATTCGTAAACTCTAACAGTAACTTTGATGAGTCTCCAAGTGTGATATCCACATGTTTTTGCACTCTTAGTGCAAGGAAACCAGTCGTTATCCAGTCAGTTTTCTGAAAGCATAATGTGGAACAAACTATACCTGGTGGTATACTACACACGAGTCAAAAGCCGCGGTCATTTACTAGCAGTCGGCATCAGTTTTATGCTTAGCTCGGCAAGTTGCGCATGCGTACAATGGAATATGCAGGGGTGTTATCGGGGTGGTGGAGTATTAGGGTGCGTTTGTGCAACGACTCGCATTTACATTCTCGTAGCCATAATTTAGGGCGCGTTTAGCAACAAGTCATTCTCGCTCGCCGAATGCTATTTATTTATGATTACCTTCCCGTTGCTACTAAATGAATTCGGTAATAGATAACAAATTGTATGTATTATAAATAACAATACGGATAAAGAACAAATTACTATATACAGTGATTTTAAACATTGCTGCAAGATTGTTATCATTTCACGCTATTTCCAAAATTTGCTATTCACCCTCAAAGTATACAGCTTCTAGCAAAGTACAGCTTTTAGACCGGGTTTACGCAGCGACTTGCCTTTGCATTCTCGCAGCTAGAACTCAATCGCGATGGCAAAGGTGACATTGCCATGGTAACAACGCTAAATGGATTAGCTAAATCCGACATCGTTTGAGTAAATACTTGCAGTCTTATAATCCGTGCCAATAATATAAAGAATTCCTCATGACGAAACAATTTTCCCAAACACTTCTGAACTCACGTTATTGGCTGTTTTCGTTGCGAGGCGGCAGACATAAAACCGGTGCCATGTTGGTATTTGACGTGATTTCTAGCTTCTAGCTGCGAGAATGCAAAAGCGAGTGGTTGCGTAAACCTACCCTTAGCGTCGGTAGAATAAATAGCTTCTCGCAGCGAGAATTCAAAATCCAACATGGCGTCCATTTCGTGGCTATCAAATCGAAGACAAACCATCAAATGCCGGCATACGAAAAACAGCCCGTTGTCTTGTACTGCAGTAAATATTGTTTTCTTGTTGTCATAAATCGACGCTCAAATGTTGCAAGCATCGTACGCCGTCACGAGGCACGAGGAGAAGATTTGCGTCTGCGTTGTTGCCATGGTTTCGTATAGACAACTCGAAAGCCGCATACTCCGGTAAAGGCGAGAAGCAGCCTTCAGATTTAGTATTGGCCAAGTAAAAGCTAGTGAGCGAGGAAAACGTCGTTGCGTAAACGTGCCCTTAACAGCGATGGCAAAGGTTTCGTTGCCGCGGTAACAACGCTACCTGGATTAGGAAAATCTGACACCGTTTGAGTAAATGTTTGCTTTCTTAGGGCACGTTTACACAACGACTCGCCTTCACCTCAGCTAGAAGCTAGAAATCATCTGACACAAAGTTTTAGCTCTGCCGGCTCGCAGCGAAACGAGTCAATAATGGAGATTAGAAGCGATTGTGAAAATTGTTTCGTCAGGAAGAATTCTTTATCTTACTGTCACGAATTATCAGACTGCAAGCATTTGCTCAAACGATGTCGGATTTAGCCAATCCAGGCAGCGTTGTTACCATGGCAACGACACCTTTGCCATCGCGATTAAAATCTAGCTGCGAAAAGGCAACGCGAGTCGTTGTGTAAACGCGCCCTTACAATCCGTGACAAAAAGATAAAGAATGCCTCACGACGATACAATTTTCCTAGTCGTCTCTGAGCTCAACATTATTGACTATTTTTGTTCTGAGCCGGCAGAACTAAAACCGCCGCCATGTTGCAATTTCAGATGTTTTCTAGCTTTTAGCTGCGAGAATGCAAAGGCGAGTCGTTGCCTGAATGCAGCCTTACTGAGGAGACGGATAACACGCTGCTAGCTCGATAACGTCCCGACTCCTGTACCTTCTACCGTGGCGATAAGCGGGGCATACTTCGCTAGATAACGATGGCGGACTTGCATTTTTGTTTTGTTTATCAGGATTGTTTAAACAAACACATGGCGCTTATAAATGCGTACATATCAGTGGAACGTGGCAATTAGTGTGTTACAACTCTTGCATTGTATCCGCCGCTCGTCACAAGGTCATCTGGTAAGAAGCTGCAGATTTAGCTCCCTGGATCCAGACATTTAATTTCAAAATCACCAAAATCTAGTTTTACAAAGCAATGCTACGAGGCATTAACTTCCCGACACGAGCGATAACTGGCGTGGAACGGGGGAGGCAAAACACGGTGTTAGGATAAATCTGAGGTATGCTAAGTCTCTCGTCAGTTAACTCTGGACGATCATGCATTACTTCCCAAAGAGCCTTGCTATCCGGATCTGTTTCTCAGTTTGTCTTCCCTCTAAAACCGAAAGAACATCCATTCCATTGTCAATGTCATTTGTACTGTAAAATTGCTTACATTGTAACAAAGAGGTCAACATGCCTACAACAATGTCAAGCATAGCTCCCTGTTAACAAAAACCTTGACATTCCCGCTCAAAATGGCTTTTCCATTCCCAGCAGCAGTCCTTGTTCCCTGGAATTGGAGTTCAAATTATAGTTAGTTACGTTCGAGTGAACTCTAATCCGTTTTTATTTGTGTGCCTTCACAGCTGTGTGTATTGGGATGCGAGCTCTAATGATTTTTTTCTAAACGGCGAAGTTTTTTTTTTTTTAGTGCTCCTTTTTCCTCCAAAAGCCTCAATTTAAGTCAGCATGCCCCCAAAATCTCATTTACCTTCAACCTCATTTCGTTAGAATTATTTATAGCAGGTTAGGCAGTGGCAGGCGAGTATCTTTAACATGAAAATCCTGAACAATAAACATCCATAGCCCTCCCTAACAGCTACTTGTAATTCTGTCATAATTCATAATTTTGCCCGTAGTCCATCCACTGACGCTGTAAAATGGTGTCTCGTTTAAATTGCTGCTCAACTCAACTTTGGCTTGATAAGCAAAACCTCCTTCCTGATTTCCAAATCAGTTGAATGCTACTGCTTTCGGATTAACGCCTGCATGGACGGATCGCAGTTAAGAGTGATATTTTTTACAAATATTTAGCTGGTAAAAAAAAACAAACTACGAAGCGCATGAGGGTTAAAAGAAAAAAAGAGAAAATCAATCACAAGTTAGTGCATAATAAACAAACGAAGTTACACACAAAATTAAACCAATGGCGCACAAAATAGCAAACGTTCACGTTACCAAATTGCCAATCCTTAGACCCTCCGTGGATTAAGTAAGAAGGGGGGGGGGAGGCGTCCGAACCAACCACACCATGCTTGATCGCCGCTCCCCCTCTCCCGTTAAAAGGCTCACATGAATTCACACGGCAGAATCCGTAGACGAGTCTCTCGAACTTTCTACGTTTTAAATTTCTTCGAAGTTCAAAGTTTAAAGGATAATGTTTTAGACGACTGGATTCGCGAAAAACCGAAGAATCGTAAAAAAAAAACCCAATAATAATGAAATCTTCCGTCAAACCATACCAGGAGTTAAAACACATTAAAATGTGCAACTTGACGTTTAAGTAATGAGCTACTACCCAACTCACGTCGTTTCATAAAAAAAAATACTAATTTATTAAAGCTGCATTAATTTTCAATTATGAAAATACATTTTTGTGTGACCATAAAAAAACTACGATAACTTGACAAACATCAATAAAATCTGCCTAAAAGACGTGACAAAACTGTATAACTAATATCGTGGTTTTGTTTGTTTGTTTGCGAGGCCGCAGTGGGAATCTCGATAATGCGTATTCTATTGAAGTACGTAGTGGGAATTTCGACCTTCTTTATTTTATTGAATTCCGTAATTGGTAATCTCGGAGGCTTGGGCGCCAGGGCGGTGTACGACTGCTAACGGTAGTGTTTAATTTGTAAGGACCTTCAATAATAATTGGCAGATATAGTAACGTCACAGGATTTTCATGCCAACGGGAAATCACAACAATGCTATATAAAACCGGCCATGTACCGGGAGGGGGGGGGGGAGACTGCCCTAGTTGTGTTAAAAATAATAAAAGCTGTTTTCCTTTAGCAACATTTTAATGAACCTGAATAACACCAAAACATACAAATCTATATAACTAAGATCGTAATATTTATTTGTTTGTTTGTGCGTGTGTCGCCAGATCACCGAGACTCCCACTACTAATTCTTATTTCTTTTGTTTGTGCGTCCAGAGTGAATGTCTGCCAAACGGAATTGTCTGTTTTATATAAGTAATGATTCAAACTGTGTTTTCAACAAAAAGGCACAGTACGGGTGACGTCATATGTTTTTCCAGTCAGAATATTTTCATGCAAACGGGATTTAGGCCTCTATGTCTCTTAACCCTGAATCTAACTAAATCCAATGAAAGTTTGGCCTACTGCTAATGGGAAATCACAGTATTTTCATGCAAACGGAAAATCACTAGAATGCTCTATAAAACCGGCCATTTACGGGGGGGGGGGCTGCCCTAGTTGGTCTAAAATGTTCAATATTAGGTTGTATGTTTATTCTGTCTATAGGATATTCACAAAGATTACAGAAAGGTACGCTAATGACTGAAATTAAAGCAGTGTTTCCTAGGCAAATTACGGTCCGCCTAGTGATTCTTATTTAACTTATACGTCTTTTTACTGCAGATATTTATTTATTGAGTCCCCATGTTCGATTTTTTTTTAAACTAATTCAGTATCTGGCCTAGTAATTCGAACAAAATCTGGAATTTCCCGCTCACACTTTCACATTCTGGAAGTAAAGCAGCTAGGCGACAAGAAATCTTGTTCGGTTAAGTAAGCAGTGCATGTTCTCTCGTCGTGAACTTTTCTTTTCGTCTTGTCACCTTCTTTTATCCTCCGATGTTCCCCGCAAAAAAAAAAAAAATCCTCCTCCCATTTTTTTACGCCTTTTTTCCTCGCTGTGAGAAACCTACGATACAGGCAGACTCTAGTCACGTAGGGAGGGATTCTTCTGGTTGAGAAGAAGTGTAGTTAGTGGCCTGGGTTTTTTTCATGACACCCTAGCTCGACTTGGGTTGGGGTTTTCTAAGTTTCTGCTCTACGGAAGAACAGTAAAAAGCCCGAACGTAAAGTAAGAGAGTCTTGGCTTTGAGCATTCTGCATGCTCAGAAAAAGTCGTAAGGCAAGGACATAAAAATAGATTCGCCCACGTAATGCCGCTCGGCATTCGAGAGGAACCGCGCCGCGTTCTGCTTCATTCTACGTTATTCTAGTGGAAATAATTTATTTGCTGTTACAAAAATGTCAACCGGAGCGCCATTGCGCTGCAATGCGTTTTCAAGCGGATAAACTTAGCAAAGCCCGTTTTTATTTTTTTTTTATTTTTAATAAGAACATTAGTATTTTCGTAAGCTATTTTCATTTCAACGTTTCAGCCAAAGAGCATGTAAACTCAGTGGGATTGAAAAGTTAGTGAAAAGCATCAGGAGTTTTTTATCACAGGAAAAAAATTTTGAGCACAACAAAGAGCAAAAGGTTGAAACGCAGACATATGTCGACATCTATGTATGGTTCATGGCTATGTCCTCATACTACAGTTTATTAATGATTTTTAATTTATTATAGGGAGTATATCCCGCTTGCTATCATGGTGGAAGGTACAGGAGCGGGGTATAATCGACCTAGTGTGGTATAATCACCCGATTATACACCGGGGTATAATCGGGGGGATTATACCACAGTACATTCTCGTTGTGCGCATGCGCAACTTACCGAGCTAAGCTTAAAACAGACGCCAACTGTTAGCTAATGACTGCGGCTTTTGACTCGCATATATACCAGCTAGAAAACTCAACATGTTCGTTACGATTGCCGTATTTTAACATCACTGTATAATTTTTTAGGCTAGTATCTTATAATTTTACTTCGGCGATCTATTGGCATAAATAATTTTAATTTTTACCGTACAAGTCTTTTAGTTTTTCGATCCCATGGTAATTATTAGCTAACGATTAAAAATTAGTACAGGAACACACACAGCGCCATCTCTCGACGGATTTCAGCAATGCGTGGTAGATGCGGCGTATTTAACGGGAGAAAGTCGCCGACAGCAGCATCGCCTATAACTTCTCGTTGGAGACGAATAATTTTATATACTGAGAGACTGATAAGCAAATAAAACGTAGCATTATATTATAAATATTAATGAAACACAAAGAATGTTTAGGCCTTTTGGTATTTTTTATTTTGAATTGGGATATACTCCAATAAAACATACCCTCTAGCTTTTGTGGATAATACAGCTAAAAATGTTTTCGCACTCAGCCTGTAACCAGACTAAAACTAACTCATGCTAATTAATTTGAAATTATACCCCTCGCGCTATGCGCTCGGGATATAATTGCAAAATAATTAGCATTCGTTAATTTTAATGTCAGGTTACAGGCTTCGTGCGAAAACAGTAGCCGTATTATCCACAAAAGCTCTAGGGCTATTACTACTGAGTATTGAATGCTACTCAGAGGCACTGGATATAACTTGATTAAGACTGGTGAAGCGTTAAGAGACAGGTGAAGAGCAAAAATGCAAAACAAGTTAAATCACAATTTTGAAAAAAATTGACATAGATGACTTTCCATACATTTGTGGGAGGACGGAACCCATATATAGTTCTATCTGCGGAAAAAAAAGTGAAAACTTGCCTTTTGTGGGCCAAGCAAAAATTCTTGAATCGTGCAAATCAAGTTAACTCACGAGCAGCGTTCTGAGCAAACCAAGTTAAGTTCTATAGTTTAGAAAAAAAAATGAATAATCCTGTTGGACTTGGCCAAAAACAAGCGAAAACCGGAACAAATTTTATTGCATTTTTGGAGAGTGTGTAAGAAATTCTAAGCGACTTTCCCTGTGACACCAAACGTCTACCTCTATAGTTTAGATTTTAGTATGTGTAGGCATCTATAGAACAGCGTTAAGTGACGTCATATTGGCTACGAGATAGCATCTGGAGGGCATAGCTGCAAGGGGGGGGGGGGGGATTGAGGCTTAATGGCGCGTCGACAACTTGGTCATTAGCGCCAACCTCAGTCATAGTGCACTGGTCCGGGTTGCCACTGCACCACACATTACAGAGATGTTATTCAAACCCCTAATCTAAATCTTGTCATACATCTGTACCTCCTGCAAAAATAGAAAAACACCGGACAGGAGGACAGACTTATCACCCAATTGACGCGCAATGTCATGCGGAAGATGGAAACAACGACGAACACCATCAAGATGGTGACAATCAACAAGGAAGTGCCGGACCGTAAGTGGCTATCGACACCAAGAACATTCAGGAGGGTCAAGCCCCCGCAAAAGGAAACAGTGAGTAAGTCGAGTGTGACCAACGCGCAAACGGGCCAACTCCACCTCCTCACAGCGACTGCGGCGACACGCCGAGTGCCATTCCTCGACTGCAAGGTGCACTAGATTAAAATGTAAGTGAAAACAACGGCCTTTCTAGTCAAGACAGTGCTTTGAGAGTGGATTTCTTCGGCTTAAAAAAACGTTTTTTTCTCCAACAACAAAAATCGCCCGTTATAGTGTTGCGAGTTTAATTCCGGATTTCAACGTTGGAATTTTACTACCCCAGCAAGGTCACGCTGACGTCATTTGTGAAATCTGTCAAGCCCAAAGTCCACCTGACGTCAAATTGTAATGTGCCATTGTCAAAATTAATACTCATTGTTAGTTGAAATAATCTATATTTAATCCATTGTTGTAACAATACATAGCTGTGATTTGCCTGTACATGATGCTTGACATCAATTGTAACGCTCGAGCTCGCTTGATCATCCGCCGGGTGCTCCTAACAATTAGCTATTGACCTACAAATTCCATTCCACCTCCAACTCTCCAACTCCCCGCATCCAAAGGTAAATTCGGCCCTAAAATTAGAATTTTTCCCCAATTTCCCCTATCCCCAACTTAAATTCAAACCTGACCAATCCTGTTGCTTGTCCTGCACTGCAACCCCGTCGCTACTTTGTTTAGCTGTCACAAACTTAACAAAATTTTCCCGAAACTTATAAATCCAAATTTCCCGTAAGCCTAATGCCGTTGACGTTCCATTTAAGGCCTTAAGGCGAGGTTAGTGTCGCCCAAGAACTTCAGGCGAGCCAGAGCACACTATCGCTCAAATGTTACATTAAACCAACACCAAAACTGAACCACGACTTCTAGCCAGTTCAGGTAAATTTGGAATTTCTGCAACCCCTTGACTACCACCACGGCACATTTTAGAGCTTGTCCCTTAA
Source organism: Lithobius niger (assembly GCA_023313725.1). NCBI lineage: Eukaryota > Metazoa > Arthropoda > Chilopoda > Lithobiomorpha > Lithobiidae > Lithobius > Lithobius niger. The sequence goes on from JAHWFP010032010.1 coordinate 53,510, forward strand.
CTGTGGGGTTGGCATTGGGGCGGCTCCCGGACGCACTAATTATCCCCTACAATAGGCTTAAGAAATCCAGTCTAATAACATTGGCTTCAGTAAGACGACCTTCTTTTCGCCCTCCAGTGCCCCTTGCAGCTAACCCAGTTACTGCTCCCCCATAGAGCTATACACAATAATACTACGTTATGTCACTGCCCTATTCGACAGCAGTGTTTTCAAAATAAATTAAATCCATCTTTCACACTGATTCAGAGCCTGCATTTTACAAAAGTTAAGTCGTTTTTTTGTTTTGTAACATTGGCCCTAGAGGTGTACATTTCTGTACAATCAAAATCTTTGTAAGCTATACTACTTTTGCTTGGGTAGAAATTTGGCTTTTTTGAAAAAAAGGTAAATTTTGGAGTCAACTTGTATTGCATGTTTACTCTTCATATATTTCTATTAGGATGTCATCGCCAAGAAACATAGTAGCCGAAATATGAGTACGTTTTAACCTTTTATTGTTGTGTTTCTGGCTTTTTTTTCTGTTTTATTCAATACTTTCACACGTAATTATTTATATGAGGTCACAATGTGTTGCGGTGTAGTGGTAACTTCCAACGGAGCTGCTCTATTGCCATGCACTTCCCTCGGAAAATTTCGCGTCAAGCTCAGCAAACTGGACAATGAGAATAGCCGCTGAAAGCCAGTATTTCATTTCTGCGTACATTCGATGACCGCAGATAACCGATGCGCAGATAGCCTACAAAGCTTTCTTCAGCCACTTCATACTTTCAAGTGAAGCCGCATGAAATTGACTAGGTGATATTAAATCTAACTAGTTCGAAAGTTAAATGGTAAAATAAAAAAAAAAGCTGGCTACGAAGCTAAGAAAAGTTCACGCGCACTACTGCAAACTCAAATGAAGATTTGAATTCTTCCCGAAGTTTCTGATTACAATCCACTGATTACAGTCATAATCACGATATTGGGGTACCCTGAATAGTGCCACAGGGATTACCAGGTTCAGCCTAATAGATGCAAGAAGGGATAGAGTAGGAAATTGGACCAGGCTCCACAGGATGAATGGGGTTCATTCCGATCCTATAGGAACTTCAAGGCGTTCTCAAGAACAAGAAAGGAAGACAACGTAGAAAGAATCGAGAAGAAAAAAGGGAGCCAGAAGGGGAGAAAAGAAGGTGATGGTTTTCAACAAGGAAGATGGGATAGAAACGTCTAGGGGATGGGATGGAATGGGGGAAGATCGGTAGCGGTGGGTAAAATATGAGGCCACTGAGAACAATGAACTTCCTGGGTCGGAATTAAAGACCAACCGGGCTCCGTTGTCACCGTACCATTAAGGGTCCTTGTTGATGGCTTATCCCCCCGAATGGGTGCCGTAGACTTGGCTCTCCTGGGACCTTTGGCAGGAAACGTATTAGCGGAAGGAATGGGGCCTCTGATTGGTAGATAAAGAGAATAGCAGCTTCTGTTAAGATTTAATGCTGGGGTGTAGTCACGGTGTCATGCTGTGTAACGTGTCTTGCAATAAATTTCGCATCGACCATCTGGGGTGAGAGTCTCTTTCTTAATCGGTTGTTTTCAGATCATGCTTACGTTTAATTATTTAATTCGTCTTTAACGTTTGTTTAAAAATCAAAGTAGATACCAATGTATGGTTGTGGACGACTTCGCCAAAGGCGGTGGTTAAAGGATTGTGAGACGCCATATTGGCAGAGGTTAGCTTTGCAGCCTAAAGAAGTTGTTTTCACCAGTACCTGGAAACGGTACTCTAGTACAGTCAGTACCGGATCAAGCGAAGAAAGTGTGCGAAACTGGTAAGAGTATACACGCCTGATTGTCGGAGTGTTTTCATATAAAGCCAAAATTTTCTATTTCACATCGTTAAATTTGCTGTTTGACGCAGTTTTGTGATCGATTTCGTTTATTTGAAGAACATGCAGACTATGAGTCTTATTCCGAGTCCTCCCTCCCCGTTATTTACGCCACCGATGGCAGGCTCTTATAGGAACGTCGTTTGGTACTTTTGATGTGCCCAGCCACTCAAAAACTAAACACATTTCTGCCCTGCGGTATTTACACCGATGAGCGGCCGGGTGCTAGTGAGAGACAGATAAAACTTCAAGGTCATTGTAGGCGCGCAAAGCATCATATACGTTCTAAGTAAAGTTCCCCAAATATTCAAACAGAAAATCTCCTAGACGCCACATTTTAAAACGGATTTTTAGCAAGGGAAAGACTAACGGTAAGTAAATAGGCCTTTGGGGCCGTACTTGATGTGGAGGATCGAGAAAAATGGTGCTGGGAGGTATATCCCTTTAAGAAAAGACAATTGGAGCACTATACGTCTTAATCGAAGTTAAAAATGCAGCTTATGTTTCGTTCATTTAACATAGTGTCTTCATTTTCGAAGTAAATTTAAAGTAATAAAGTAAAGTTAAAAAGGACGGGACACAACACTACATGATCTCTACACATCCAATATGGCGGCTCCCAATTGAAGAGATCCTGTTGTGTTGTGTTCTGTCCTTTTTAACTTTTTGATTTCGAAAAGAACACACCACAAGAGGATCTCTTTAACTGGGAGCCGCCATATTAGATATATTTAGAGATTCTGTGGTGTTGTGTCCGTTCTTTTTAACATTTTTTACCTTTTGAGAATGAAGACAATATGTTAAAGCTTCGAATATAAGGTGCTTTTTTTTTAAAACTTTATTGAATGCGTAGTGCTTCTAGTATTAAAAAAAATCAAAACCGCATTTTTTAAACTTGTTTAACAGTGATTTACCGTTGTTTTTATGTATTTGTGGCAGGAAATGTTTCAAATTAATTCTTTTATGTAGAAGTTTTTGACATTAATCAACAATAATGTGAAAAAGTTTTTTTTTTAAATAAAGATGTTTTTACTCTGTCTTTTAGGATGAACCTAGTCTTCAAGCAGGATAGGGAAGGTAAACGAAATGACAGTAAGACAAAACCTACATTTAAAATACAATTCACAAACCAAACAAGTCACGATAGAAAATGGCCCTTGTGACGTACCGTCAAAACCGTCTTAAATGTTTAGAAAGATAATACACGTTATAAGCTAATCCATAAAAAGACAGCTCGATGGTGCCTCAACATCTCCAGGCAGACTTCCAGACATCCACAACACGTTTGTGCTTTTGTTTTTGTTTAAATTATTATTCTGATTGCATTGTTTTGTTTATGTCCACTGTGCTCTTAAATTGATTGTGTTTGCTTCGTACTGACGTGGAACACACCATTTGTATAGAGCAGTGACATTTGCCGCCATATTGGCACCAGCTTGGCACCAGTATGGGTTTTGGAGGGCATAACTACAAGGTGCACTACACAAAAATGGAGGGAAAAACAACGGAAGAGCGGATTTCTTAGGCTTAAAATAACGTTGTTTTCTCCAACAACAAAAATCGCACGTTTTAGTTCTAATAAATCACTCTTCACAGCATCGTCTTCAGTATGACGCCCTTCTGTTTCTCTCTGCAGTGCCCCTTGCAGCTAACCCATTAAGGCTCCAGCATAGAGTTATATATACAATAAAACTCGGTCGTGTACACTGCTCTATAACGCCACTATTTCAACGTGTTAACAACCAGCTTCAGTATGGATACAACCGTTGAGCATATACGTTTAGTTGCTACGGACGCCCCATGGTTGGTTAGAGAGCACGTGTGGTAGATCTACTAGAATTCGTGAATAAAGTATTTTCCTTGTTAAAATACTTTTTCCGATAATCGATTACGCTGCACTTCAATACAGGACGCGTGGGTGGATCGGAGTATCGATCGAAGTGAAGAATGGATTGAAGGCCAGAAATTCTCAATGCCTAAGGCCTAAATTTATAACCTAGGATAGGCATAAAGCTGCGTACTGTTTATTAACATGTTAACGAAATATACTTGTAAAAGAGGCTAGCAAAACGTAAATGCTATTTCTGGAAATATTTTTATCAACACTGACATTGCAATTACTCTATAGAGCAGTGACATTTGCCGCCATATTGGCACCAGTATGGGTTTTGGAGGGCATAACTACAAGGTGCACTACATAAAAATGGAGGGAAAAACAACGGACTTAGGCTTAAAATAACGGTGTTTTTTCCAACAACAAAAATCGCGCGTTTTAGGTCTAAGAAATCACTCTTCACAGCATCGTTTTTAGCACGACGCCCTTCTGTTTCTCTCTGCAGTGCCCCTTGCAGCTAACCCATTAAGGCTCCAGCATAGAGTCATATACAATAATACTACGTCGTGTCACTGCTCTATACCTATTTATTGTTATTTTCAAGGAGCATTACAGTACAGATCGGTGTGCCCAAACCAAACTTGAGGAATACCACCAAGTGTTTTGGACGTATGAAGTGAAGTCGTGAATCAAGTGCCAGGTTACATTGATCTTCCTTTTTGCCCGTATAATCACTCCAATCTAGTCTCCATGCGAAAGTTTAGTATAACTGTTCATCAACCCAACATTTCTGATACCCACATTTTGTTTCAAATTCCGAATGTTCGAACTAGACTCAATTTAGAAACCATCCGCATTGCCATCAAACTCTCCATCGGTACATAACCATATACTGCCAAACATAAATAAATATAAAGAATAAATTGATCTACTAGAAAAAAAAAATTTACAGTTTCATATTTCGCCACCAGGGAAATCTGAAGATTACCATATAGAAGCCAGTACAGCCCATCCTCCCTTACTTCAACTTGTGCCAGGATACTGCACAATTCGAGGTGCCTTTCATTTTGCTGGTTTTCATTTGTTTCGGCTCAGTCCGACTTTGACTTCAGTCCAGACCAGTTCTGCCTGGTAGAAAATGGATTTGAAATTTCCTGCTTTTTATTGACTCAATTTTTTTTTTAACATTTTTTATTTATTTTTTATTTGCTCTTGAAAATGAGTCGGAGCAGACTCGAAACGTCGAACACGTTTTTTTCAAACGTTGAGCACTTTTAAGGATTTACACATTGATTGATTAAACTATAGTTCATCATTGACGGATGCAGAACGTTGAGCCAGTACGCTTCACTCAAGGCCAACGGAGACAGTTGCTGGGTTGTTGCCTCCCAGCCGTCTATCATGGAATCACGTGACCCAGCGGGAGAGCAATCGAATCATCGAACTTATAGGTTTAACAAAACCCAGGGGCTTTTAATTTTAATGCGGAGGATATTCCTACGATTATATGAGAATATCTTGTAGTCGATGTATTTCTTCAATGAATTTATAGCACGGGGCTATTCGGTAGGTAAATAAAATTACGTAAGTAATGTTAAGTTATGTGAATAAAGTTATGTGACTGTACGTTATACTTGATGTGAATTTAAAAAAAAACAAAAAAAAACATGTATTTCATATCTCGTATCCCTTTAAGCTAACTCCGTAATCCTTATGGAAAAAAAAAAAACCTTCACGTTAGTTCGCTTACTCATGCGTAATTATCGCATGTTTATTCATGTTGAACAAAAATTAATAAACAGTACGTGAGCCAAATCGGATCGATTAATGAAACATAAATACAGTTGCTAACCTATTTACGTTGCCTTTTGGACCTGAATGTCAGAGTGCCTGACTCGGAATTGAACCCTCGTCCTTGATGACAGTATGGTTAGCGGTAGGACTTCGGCCTTTGGTCTCAAAGGTAGAGGGTTCGATTCCCGCTCAGGCAGTCTGACATTTTAGTCCAAAAGGCAACGGAAATAGATTTGCATCTGTATTTATAAAAAAAAATCATTAATCTCATGCCACCGATTAATTCTTTAGACGTAAATGAAATAGAAAAGGAAACATGGGTAGGTGACGTGCTTTAGTTTTTTATGCGCCCTCAGCCATAGCCACGGTGCTAGAGGACAGAGACAATTGTACTAGGTAAGTCCCACTGGAAATTTCTAGTTTCTTTTACATGCCACAATCGACATGTGTATTACGAGATATCACAGGACCCTTCTATTCCCGAAAATGCCAGGGTTGGCCAAGGCCGGACTCGAACCCAGGACCTCTGCCACATGAGATGGTCATGCCAACAATCAGCCATCTTATCCCATAGTTGTGCAGTTCAGTGGTATAAGTCGATTCAGCATTCACTTGGCAAATTCTCCGTTTGCAATCACAAGTACGTTGTTACTAACTTATATTTTATTTTCATTTTTAAAGTTAGTTTCTTTGAGACTTAAGCCAGCCGAAGCTATTTAATGCTCGTGTGGCTGAACCGGCTCAATTTGGAACATTACCAGAAAAGAAGAAGAAATATTTGGTAAAGGGAGAAGCCAACCCGGGGAACTGAACCGGGAAACCTCCGATCGTCGTAGGGGCCGAAAGATTGTCCAGAATTGGCCAGAATAGTTCCCATAGCCGCTTTAGGATCATGGTAGCCTCTCACACTGCCATGGCCGGCAGTCCTGGCGGGGACTTTGCCAAGATCCCCTTTCATCTACAAACTACCAGCAACCAGGCTGAGCGCTCTCACCGTTCAGCCAGGAAAACCACGATTTCAGTTGACTTCCGTACTGGAATTAATGTTTATTAATACAAAAAAAAAAATCTTTTTCAAGTTTCAACTGTAAAAAAAAAAAACAAAAACAGAAGAGAACTTTAATTTGTTAAAATCGTAATTATTCTCATACATTAATGAAATTTAATCCCCAATAAACTAGAACATCTACGTCTACAGCACGAAAGAACAAACGTCATTAATATTAAATCAATTTAATTCCACTGCAGGGACCAACCAAATCATTTTGGTTTCTGTTTGCGTGGTTGGCGGAAAATTCCGCTGGGGGTCATTCGTTGTTGGCGAGCTGATGAATTCTTTAATTTGGCTCTGTAGTAAACTAGTACCAAAGTGGAGTTATAGAAGTTACGTATTTGATTTAAATAACGATACATCGTAGGAAAAATTTTTTTTGTTAGATTTCTGTGTTCGTTACAAAAAAGGCAAAAAAAAAAAAAAAGAAGAAAGAATTGTAACGTTGCTCACACTTCGTTCATTTTGCAGTACTGTAGTGCGCCGCAGTATTTTGTTACTTTCAGCCGGCTTAAGGGCGCGTTTACGCAGCGACTAACCTTTGCATTCTCGCAGCTAGAACTCAATCACGATGGCAAAGGTGACATTGCCATGGTAACAACGCTAAATGGATTAGCTAAATCCGACATCGTTTGAGTAAATACTTGCAGTCTTATAATCCGTGCTAATAATATAAAGAATTCCTCCAGACGGAACAATTTTCCCAAACGCTTCTGAACGCACGATATTTGCTGTTTTCGTTGCCAGGCGGCATACATAAAACCGCCGCCATGTTGGAATTTGAGGTGATTCCTAGCTTCTAGCTGCGAAAATGCAAAAGCTAGTGGTTGCATAAACGAACCCTAACAAAAATGTAGGCTAAATTGCGGCTAGCCACTGATTTTCTGGCCACCACCGGACAACTATAATAAAATTCGGCCCGCTAATTTCGGCTAATCTCGGCTAAATCTCTCGAAATGAAGCAAAGAGTATAGAAGATGCACACGAAAAAATGGCGAAATGGGAGGCAATTACTATTGGAGGGGGGGAGGTGAGGGGAGTGACATAATGCATTTCTAGGTGACTAGCAAATGAAAAAAAAAGAAATCCGTGATGGGGAAAAATCTCTACCTTAAAATTACAGTATTTTAATAAAATTCTAGCCACACCACTTGCATGTGTCCCGACATTATTACTTGAACCTTAAAACGAAATCGAAAGCAACCATACATGATAATGACCATGCAAATACACTAGCCATATCGTTCGCTTCACTCACTCCAATGGCGTCGATCCATGCTTCATGTAATTTCTTTGAGCATCACAAAAACGATGTATTGATTATTTTGACGCAAACTAATTGCAACTGTTACTCACAGTTCGTTCATCTCATTCCTCAGTACATCTGCATTTCACCTACATCATTCAAAACATACGATTTGTTTGTTTGTACGTCTTCGTCTCCAGAAGTAATCCCCTACGAAGGTGAGGGATGAAAAATTGAGAGAGCAAAGCGAAACACACATTGAGAACGTTTAGTTTACGTGGAAATCGCACGCTTTGCTCGCTCAATCCACGCACCTCCGTGCTTCAGAAACACGAATGTTATTTGCCCTTTTAAAACCAGGTGTATGGGTTGATTTTCCATGCAACAAGTCAGTTGATACAAATCCAATTTGTCGATCTATGCGTGGTATGTTGCAAAATACGTCGTCCTTATATAGGTTATTTTTTGCGTGCATCCTTTTCCAGATCATCTCATAACGTAACTAATACCTTCAAGACGGTTTGTTTGTCACGAATTTTAACCCGTGCTTGAACAAACTATGACGTCATGAACAAATGTCATGAGGGTAAAAAAAACTTTGTGCTTATTTTTTCAGGTTCTTTCGCGTATTTGAGGGTCATAATACCAAGTTACCGCGTCAAAAATAGGCCTAACCGAAGCGCAGTTTAATTATCTTTCATTTGGTTCTACTCCCATCTTTGTACGTGCCTTGGTTCAAGAGGAGTAGCGGTACACGCACGCACATCACACGTCTCTATTGCGTGCGCGGCGTATCTTGAGTCGTGGAAGTATTTTACGAGCGACTACGTCTTCCTGGAGGGGGCGGCTTTAATCGACGGCCGCCATTGTTTTTTGTAACCATCTTGGATATCAACAAGGTACTCTGCTGCCGAAAACGTACAATCGATTATCTGTGTTCGTTCTGCGGCGAACTCAAGATAAGCCGCGCAAACTTTAGTGATGTAGGTGGCACTCATTAAGTTGCTGGGAAGAGAACTGGTTTTAAAAAAAAACTATGAAACATGAGACAGTTGAGCAGTTCGCCATAATAGAGACAATTTGCAAATAATAGCATTCAGAAAGTAATTCCGCCATCAAAAAGAACCAATTTGTTGGGAGTATACGTCTGGAGTCCAAGGGGTATATCAAATTAGCTTAATACTATCGTCTGCATTATACGCTTTTATCCACGATGAACCCATAACGTGCGCCTACAGGAGAAGGCAAGCTAACGAAGTCTAGCTATACTTCGATGAAAATGGTCAGCGGGAACACAGCTGGTGCTGGGTTGAAGCTCGACTAGACTGTAGTTGAATTTCCAGGACGATTTATACCGAGAGGGCATTGCTTGTCCCACACGAACCTCGAGAAAACGTCACGCTTGTGTTCTCCGTCGCCGATAACAGTGCAGATTATTAAAAGAAGGGTTGTCGGTATACCAAGCAAGACTAGAATGTTAACGCAAAAATGATTTCATATGGAACACGCAGAATAGGATACGAGCGACACACACCCCCACCGACGAATAGAGATATTGCGGGACAAGAAGAAAACGTTGTGCAATTACCTCCAGGTAGTGTTTGACTATAGTATAGTTCATCTCGTTTCAATCATATATCCGCAATCTCGACAAGACTCGTGCATCGTGAAAATTTTATGAGTGGCTTCGAGCATTGTTAACCCCTTCAATCTACACCATGACGTAGGGGGAAGGGGAGGATTCGGGCTTAATGACGCGTCGACAGCCAGGTCATTAGCGTATATCGCTTCGTATTCCTTCCCGTGTCACAAGTTTGTCTGGGAGAGAAATTGTGGGTTTCGTTTTTTCCCGGATCCTAGCAAGTTGATTCGACACTCGCAGAATCTTATTTTTACCAAAAGAACGGTAAACGGTGTCAACTTTCGGCACACGCGTGAACAGGCGTTGATCCAGGATGCGAGCCACGCAATTTTTATCCTAGTCGGCCTTGGCTTGAAAAAAAGCCATCTGCTTCACCTCTTCAGGCTCGTGAAATGTTGTTGAACGCCGACGTGCCACTTTCATGGAAATCGTATCATGAGTGGCATTTTTTTTCACACCTATCTGCTGGCTTAAAACATATTTTTAAAGTGCAATATCGCAGAAAATGGGGACAACGGGTCGTTCCACTGTCGCATGATATCGCTACCTAGAATGAGAAATGGAACACCAGTAATACTATCATGGATGCTCCATCTAGCCTTACGAGTTCCTGTGCGTGACATTTAAATTTTTGCAAGTACAGATGTATGATGAGATCTTGATTTGGGGTTTGTTTAGCATCTCTGTAATATGTGGCGCAGTGGCAACCCGGGGACCACTGCACTGTGACTGAGGTTTGCGCTAATTAAATAGCTGTCGACGCGCAATTAAGCCTTACTTGGGGGGGGCCCCCCCGGTCTTACTTTGTGGATATATATAAAGAGACAATGCTCTAGGCATCCACCAACCCAAAGTCCCCGCCGGCAGATGTTAAGTGGAAGATGTACCACCATTATTACAGTTGTTTTTTGCCGCATGAGGGAGAAAACCAGAGTACCCGGAGGAAACCCTCGTGCAACGGGAGGGAAACAACCGGAGAAAAACCCGTATATATACACTTCCCATCGCCAGGATCGAACCTGGGTCTGTACGAAGCCAGAGATGTAGACTGGGACCAGGACGCCTATCGAATCTGACGCCCCAGCGCTCGCGGCTACCCGTGCACCCACTGGATCGTTTGTGATGTTTCTGCTAACACGAGAAACAAAAAACGAATTTCATGATGAGACCCCAGTAGAGCCACCAAAGCATATCCGAGTTGTTAGAGGCGTGACGTACGAGCCAAGTGGATTCGAGATCTACCCCGTTATCTAATACAGGGCGGTCCACAAGTCCAACATTTCTAGTTAGCACACCTCAGAACCAGAAGAGGACAGAAATCTTACCGTCTCATGAGATTTGATTTCTGTTTTCTCCCGTGGTTTTGAGGGGTGCTAACTAGAAAAGTTAGACTAAGAAAATGTTGGGTCGTCAGTTTTTTGTGGACCATCCTGTATGTACACACGGAACTTTAAAAAATGGACCCCCCCCCCTACCTAGATTGGAAGGGGGTAATGGAGATAAAGAAAAGAAAATTGTGCGCAAGTTTTACCACTTGTATTCATTTTCAACTTGAAGTAACGACTTCATTAACGACGGCTAAAAGCAATTTCAAATACACAATTTCTTTACAAAAACTAAAATCCAAATATCACGTAATTTCAAACGGACTATAATCTAATTTTTTTTCTGTAAATATGAATTTAAGATCTTAGGCTTCGTACTTAATTTAGTACGTAGTTAATACTGTGTCAAAAACAAAACAGACAAAAATATTTTTTGTTACGTTTTCGGCATCTTTCAACATTCAGAGTTTCAGGCGCGTTCCTGTGCGCCAGTACCTACGAAATGCACTAATGAGCATTCTTTTCATGTCTAATAGTAGTATGACGTCACAATAATTGAGAGGTACAGTCTTCCGTTCAGTGACGTTGTTGCTAGGGGTGGTCGAGAGTGAACCATGACCTCCAAATATTTCATGCGGGGGGGGGGGGGGGGGGCTGGGGCGTTCTTCCCCCTATCTTTGGTCACCGCCAGAAAACAAAATTAAAAAAACTTGCAGGCAAACTTGAAGTCAAATGAATAAACTGAGCTTTCATTTTATGTTTTTTTAAATTAATTAATTAATTTATTTACACTGTAAGCATGTAGCCTAATTTATTTTGTGTGTTTATGGGACGTATTTTACAAAAAAATTGGACTGTATTGAAGTTTACGTTACGTTCAGGTTGAATTAAACGGAATAAAGGTGCTTAATGCTGCTGCCATGAAAAAAGTGCTTGACCCACTCTGTTTCCGAATGTGCAATCTGTCGGGGGCCGCCCCCCCCAAAAAAAATTTAGCCCTGACACCGTCACTGCTTCCGTTGTTTGTTGCTTTGAAGAAACGATTCCCTTAAGAAGTAGAGTGATTATTCCAAATCCAAAGTGGTAAGATGCTGTTGAGTAGAGTACTGCACATAACAGATGAAAAAATCCGTAAGTTGCGCATAAAAAATAAAACACTTTCCCTTCATGTGCAACTTAAGGCAATATAAAACATCAAATAACTTCGCCTAAGTTAAGTTCACTGAATTACTGCTTTGTCTTGCGTTGCGATTTCATTAATACTATAATAATTAACTAAGAAAAAAACAGTAAATGAGGGAGCAGGGATAGTACAGCAACAAGTGTTTGGCATGGTGACCTGACGGTTAACATGACCGTCTCACGTGCCGGAGGTTCCGGGTTTGAGTCCGGCCTCAACCACCCCTTGCACTTTCGGGAAGGGAAGGGCCCTGCGATGTCTCATGCTCATGTTGACTGTGGCATGTAAAGATGTTAGGAATTTCCGATGGGATGTACCTAGCAAAGTTGTCCCTCTCTTCTTCACAAGTAAAACTCCAACAGGGAAGTACTCATGAAAATACATTTAACCCACGCGAACGGACAAAAATTTGAATTCAGTGAAAAAATGACGACGTCAATAAGGGTTCCCAAGGATCAGAGGAAACCTAGCAAAGCACAACACCCCCGTAGTCATGCCTTGGCCTCTCAACCAAGATGATGTGAGATCTACTCGTGTTACCGCGGTATTAATGTGCTGGACTTTAAAAAAAAGCCCTCTGTGGTAAGTGTTGGCAGTGAAGCGGTTACCCGAAAATACCTACTTTTCACTGTAAAGAACTTCATGCTCGAACAGGCGAATGCTGTAAATGTCTTAGCCGTGTGTAAGATATATTTGGTGTTTATAGTGTCCGCGGCCTATCTTGAGTTCGCCCCTGAACGAATACAGATAATCGATTGTATGTTTTTGATAGCAGAGCACCTTGTTGATATCCTAGATGGTTAGAAAAACAATGGCGGCCGTCGATGAAAGTCGCTCTCCAGGAAGATGTAGCCACTCATAAAATATCTGCAGGACTCAAGATACGCTGCGCGCACAATAAAAATTCGATTTTCATTCTGCTAAAATGTAAATAAACAAATGTCCGTTGTAATTAGGCTGTTGCAGCAAATGCTATAGTGTTCATTCATTTCGAACAAAAAATTTTGCTTTGTTTCATCATCAACCCAGGACTGGAACCTGTGTCTACCTCATAGGATATCGACTGCTCTACCTTTAACATCACGCGTTTCCTGTCTAGTGACGCTGACTTATTGCTGCACAAATTTGAGTTTTAAAATATCACACTTTCCTACAACAGGGGTTAAGTATTGGATTTCTGAATATAATTAATTAAAACTCACTACTACAGCCTGACATCGACATCGATGTTCAGATGGCATATTACTCATGTTTAATATAGAACACGGCATCCACGGGGGACACCGTTGATGGCAAAATGTCACTTAAACAAACAAAGCGTCGAAAGAAAAATGATCAACAACCATTGATCGGACGCTTCTTATAAAAATTTAATCCATGACTAAGTACGTCAAGACTGATGTCGGTCACAACTAGTATGGCAGGCACAAGCACCACAAGCACGTCAACAGTGAAGGTGGTCACATCCGGTACGCCAAGAAACCTTACCCTAAATTTAGACGTTAGAGCGTCGCCGGCTAGTATATCGTCCGATTGTTGACGTCCGATTGTTAAAAAATTGATTGTTGATAATATTTACTAGCAGCCTCGCTACAGGCGGCTTCAATAGCAGACATGTGTATGTTAGGCCGGGTTTACGCAACCACTCGCTTTTACATTCTCGCAGCTAGAAGCTAGAAATCCTCTGAAATTCCAACATGGCGGCAGTTTTATGTCTTCCGCCTCGCAACGAAAACAGCAAATAACGTGAGTTCAGAAGCGTTTGGGAAAACTGTTTCGTCATGAGGAATTCTTTATATTATTGGCACGGATTATAAAACTGCAAGTATTTACTCAAACGATGTCAGATTTAGCTAATCCAGGTAGCGTCGTTACCATGGCAACAACACCTTTGCCATCGCGATTGAGTTCTAGCTGCGAGAATGCAAAGGCGAGTTGTTGTGTAAATGCGCCCTTAAGGTGCGTTTCTGCAATGACTCGCTTTTGGTTTCTCGTAGCTAGAATTTAATTGCGATGGCAAACCAAACGTGTCGTTGCCATGGTAACAACGCTATTTGAATTAGCTAAATCCGTCGTCGTTTGAGTGAATGCTTTCAGTCTTATAATCCGCAACAATAAGATAAAGAATTTCTTCTGACGAACAAGTTTCCTAGTCGCTTCTGAACTCATATTATTGATCGATTTCGTTGTGAATCGATGCAGCTAAAACCGCCGCCATGTTGGAATTTCAGATGATTTCTAGCTTCTAGCTGCGAGAATGGAAAGGCGAGTCGTTGCGTAAACGCGCCCTTAGCGACTCGCCTTTGCATTCACGCAGCTAGAACTCAATGGCGATGGCAAAGGTGACATTGCCATGGTAACAACGCTAAGTGGATTACCTACATCCGACATCGTTTAAGTAAATACTTGCAGTCTTATAATCCGTGCCAATAATATAAAGAATTCCTCCTGACGGAACAATTTTCCCAAACGCTTCTGAACTCACGTTATTTGCTGTTTTCGTTGCGAGTCGGCAGACATAATACCGCCGCCATGTTGGAATTTAAGGTGATTTCTAGCTTCTAGCTGCGAGAATGCAAAAGCGAGTGGGTGTGTAAACGCGCCCTTACTCTAAGCAACTATATAAAGCGTATTTTGTCATGTTCAGGATAAATCCCAATTCGACCGAAATCTTTCAAATTATGTATGCTTTGGTAATGCTGGTTAATCTAGACAAGTTGATTGCATTAACACTGCACTTCCAGTTTTTCACTCTTTGTAAAGCTTCATCAGTAATATGTCTAATAGCTTTCAAGATGGTTAGGACTCACGTCATAATTAGGTGTTTCTTTTAGTCCCTACGAACATTAAAAGGATGAGTCCAATTGTATTGCTCAAAGCCCGCCAAATTCTTCATAAAAGTTTAAATCCGATTGAATTCATTATCAAAGGACTTTAAAAAAAATACATAAAAAGAACACTGAAATCCTATCACACCCAACTCAAAAAACGGTCACAATGCCAACCACCTTGGTATTGCAGCACAAAAGCGCGTTTGAAACAGCTGCCAATTTGGTGAATGAATTAGCACTGAAACTATACTGTACTGTATACTGGCGGGATGAAACTTAACGAAAAAAGTGAACAAATTTGCTTTGTTTGTGAATTGCGGTGTTAATTCAATCGGTAAATTAGGCTTAAATCACCGGCTGTTCAAAGTTTCTTGAGTGGTGATCTGACAGCTCTAAACGTCCATAGTCATGATGTAAACTTTCGTAGGACGGACACGAATGTTGAGCTCCGTGGAGGTGAATTCCTTACGAAAAATGCCCTTATCATCTCTGTGTGTCGTTACACCTGTTAGTCGTTTATTTAACCAGAGAATTAACGTTAATTATTTTACTTTATCTTAACACACCTAACGTGTGCTCGGCCTATCTTGAGTTCGCCGCATAACGAACATAGATAATCGATTGTACGTTTTTGGCAGCAGAGTGCCTTGTTGATATCCAAGATGGTTACAAAAAACAATGGCGGCCGTCGATTAAAGCCGCCCCCTCCAGGAAGACGACGTAGTCGCTCGTAAAATACTTCCAGGAGTCAAGATACGCCGAACACACAATAAAGACTGTTTTTTTTTTTTTGTATGTCTTTGCATAGAAACGCATACAGTACCTGTTGTCTTCCGTTGTTGCTTTTGATGTATTTGGGGGAAAAAAGTTACACTGGCAACGTTCTAGGTACTAAGTCTCCTTGATTCAGTATAAAGACGATGGGAAAACATTTAGCACTGACAGTAAAATATGTTTGTACTTGTACAGCACGCATTCATGCCAGTTTGTTCGAAGATGTAAATGTTCGCAGATGTAAGTGTTCCAGATGAACAAAAAAAAAAGTACACACAAGTTGTACGTGTTGGATGTTACCTCGAAGGCACCGTCAACGCGTATTTTAAGCCAGTTTTTAATAAACTCTGCAGTCTGACATAAAAATTAGTGCTGAGGTGTCACATATACAGTATAAATGTGAACGTGAAGGCACAAGCAGTACACATTTCATGCCAGTCCCGATGCACGAATTAGTGTTGATATTGACACGTTAGAAGGGGGAGGCGGGATTGAGACTTAATGGCGCGTCGACAGCTAGGTCATTAGTGTCAACCTCAGTCACAGTGCACACACGTAAGATTGAAAGTGTAGGATGTGAATTTGAAGGCACCACCGGTGCACTTTTATGCGTCTTTTTAGGAGGCTGTGATTTAAGAAACTATTTTTAACAAACAATTTTAAAAATAAGTGTCCAGGTTTCAGACAAACACACATTATTTTGAACATGCAGGATGTGACCTTGAAATATATCAGGGCTATTTGTAATCCATTATGGCGAATCCTGCACACAGAATTTGCAGGATTCACATGTTTAAAGGCCGGTTGCCACCAAATTAGCATTGCAGCATCTAGGCCTATCGAGTTTTCTCTCGCAGGAAGCAAAGGAATGCACAAAGCAAAACTTTTAAACGCTACAAACAAGCCACGTGACTCCTCAATTGTTGAGTAAAAATTTGTTACGCCCTCGTGTACCTGGAAAAAGGAATGCTCAAAACAAAACTTTTAAACGCTACAAAGAAGCCACGTGACTCCTTAAATATTGAGTAAAAATTTGGTACACCCTCATGCCCCTGGGAGCAAGCTATAAAGCCTAACGATATTAGTGTCACTAGATGGCGCCAGGGAAATTTCTTTATATTTTTCAGTGGAGCCATCTAGTGACACTAATATCGTTAGGCTTTATAGCTTGCTCCCAGGGGCATGAGGGCGTACCAAATTTTTACTCAATATTTAAGGAGTCACGTGGCTTCTTGTAGCGTTTAAAAGTTTTGTTTTGAGCTTCCTTTGCTTCCTGCGAGAGAGAACTGGATACGCCTATATGCTGCAATGCTAATTTGGTGGCAATCGGCTTTTAAGAGGTAAACTAGAATTGTGCTTCACCCTCTATGTTGGAGGCGAAAGCTGTTTTCGTTTTAAGTTTTCCCCTCTTTTTTTTTATATTTTATTTCATTTCATATCCGGTGAACTTTCTGCGGCGGCTGTTTTGTCTGCTTTGCATTGTTCTTGATAAAGTATAAATCTACATTCAGAACGCGCTTCGGGCTCGAGCCGGAGCCAATTTCTCCCGACAAGGGGAAATAAGAATTGCCCGAAGCGAAGTTGAAAGGGGGAAGCGACGTCCTCTAAAAATGTTGGGGTTGCCTGACTTCAAAACCGATGCCAAAAATTATGGATTTTTTTCCCCTCTCAGACTTCTTTTAAAGATATTGCATACACACACTCGAGCGCAAGCAAGTTTATGTTTCTGAAATATATTTTTTTCTCCCGTTCCTATCTCGCGTCGTTGTATTCGAGCATCAAGGTCAGGCTTTATACAAGTCATCTTTTTGCTGGAGAACCATATCTTCTGGATTCTGATTTAAAGACTGCTGAACCCGACGAGTGTTCGTGAACTTACGTCATCGTGAATTTGTGGAGCGATTATTGCTAAGCCCTTGATTCCAACCTATGTGGTGGGTGGAATAACGAAAGAAGTAACTAAGTCCTACGAAAAAAAGCGTAATCTGTGAATTCGACGGAAATGACGCAAAGCGAAAAAAGAACTGAGGTAAATGGATACAGACAAAGGAACTGAGACTGAAGCGATTTTAGGTGGACAGACAGCCTTACTCTCACAACAATCTCTAGACTCCTAACGCCAACGAAAGTGTGGAGGTGTAATGCGAATATTAAGCCTACATTCTGTACTACATGTTGTGAGATTTATTTCGATACTATTATTATGAGACTACAAACCATGCCACCCCAACGAAGTCCTACTGATGACGTCACTTGCGAATTCAAGTCTAAGATTAAGATCACGTCATATTTTAACTATACCCGTTGTAACTTCGAAAGTAATTTCCATTGTTTGCTGAGATTTGTACAACTCTTTCATTGTTGGACCATTTTTGCAGCAGTGGATTTATATCATGAAGACACACAGCTGCAACTATGAAACCGTTGTCTTACCACTAGTAAGAAGCACGGCTAGGCGTGGGTTTCTTACTTACGTAAGTAAGAAAACGAAGACGTGGGTTTCTTACTTACGTAAGTAAGAAACGAACGTCATTGGTTCTTACTCGTGGCTTCGCCACTCGAGTAAACAGCGAAAGGCTTACCTTACTGTTGCAGAACGCGATCGTCTAACTGATACATGTTCTGTAACCAACGATTGCAACAATATGTAACATGAAAATTGCCTGTAGTTTGTACGTAATCAATTGTAATAGCTCGAGCTCGCTTGGCCTTCCGCCCGGTGGTCTCAACAATCAATTACGGGGTGAACCGGATTAGAATTCACCCGCCTCAATCGTCCAACCATCGCAGTCCACAAGGTAATTTTGGTCAGTTTAACTAGAATTATTGCCAGTTTTGCCCTAAGTCCACGAATGTAACATCAAACATGACCGCTCAGTTGTTTTCGAACCACAGCAACGCCGGAGATGGCAAAGTAATCACTGAAACCAAACCATAACCCGAATACCGTTGCAATTCTGTGTAACCCTAAGTATGCTTATAGAAACCCTGACATCCTAAGTTAGGCCCTGAGTTAAGGTAAAGTGACCCCATGTAAGTAAGCCGAGTCTGAGCCTTCCAACGCTCCTTAATTTATAATTAAATCATCATGCGGACTGAACCTAGACTTTCGCCTCTTTTTCACGAGCTTAGCTTAAACTGAAATCTGGCTCACGTATAATTTCGTAGCTTCTCCCTTAGCTGTAGCGTAAGTAATGAGGCCCAGTCGGACGAACCAATAGTCGCCGCGTACAACCCGGTCTTTACTTCCACCTAACCACGTACACAAAGACAGAAGGATTGAAGGAAGGATATGAAGGAAAGGGCACCGCAACACGTTGCTTATTTATATAAATACCTAGGCAAATTTGGCATTATTTGACTAACACTACGGTACACAACTGAAGAGTTACAAAAAATAGCCAGAAGAAATCCGTGTCGAGGGGAACACAGGGAGTGACAACTCAGAGCGCAAATAATGCAGATTTGGCTAAAGAGCCACAGAAAAGAATCAGAAAATGAAGCCAAAGAGCCAAAAAAAAAAAATAACGCAGAAAATGCGGCGGAAAAATTACAGAAAAAATATGCAGAAGATGCGGCTGAAGAGCCACATAAACAAGTTGCAGAAAATGCGGCTAAAGCGCTGCAGAGAATAAATGTAAGATTACAAAAAAAGGTTTGCGGGATTGAGGCTTAACAGCACGTCGACAACTAGGCCATTAGCTCCATCTTCAGTCACAGTGCAGTGGGCCGGGTTGCCACAGCACCACACATTATAGAGATGTTAAAACAAACCTCAAATCATAGGTTTGGGCTGACATTTAGTTAATTTATAGAAAAAAAAAA
>JAHWFP010032029.1:0-11843 GCA_023313725.1 Lithobius niger
GGAATTAGATTTTGTACAATAGTTTGTAGCTTTGTTTGACAGTTAGGATCATTTTATCGGCTCTTAAAGGATTTGATCAAATTTCGAAGCTCGTCATGAAGTTCTTTTATCATCGTTACAATGAACTTGTGTGTTAAAATTGGAATGGATGCCTTGTGACACAATGCTTCGACTTTGAATGCAACACAGTTTGAAACTTCAGCGACTGCTGGGTTTTCTGCAAATATCTCTGTCATTTCTGCTTTAAGGAAGAAGTAACAAGTAACATTTCATCACCCCAGCATTTCTGGGAAGAACAGTCTCTAGTAAATCCAAAGGGTTTCGGAAAATCGGGTAATTGGTACATCCAGAAACGCCAGCCATTCTAAAAATATTTTCTAATCTGAAATAAAAGAGACAAATTAAATAATTTATTTCAAACAATGGTAATTTTAAATAAAATTATGATTTAGGGAAATACAATTCCGGAAAATTCCGAAAAAGCCACTTTTTCACCTGGCTTGAGGCAGACCTAAATATTAACTTAGGGCAAAATGCTTTTACCACAGTTTATCTTATACCAAAAGAAAACATTTCCGTACCCAGCCCAAATTAATTTGTAATTATGAGAAATTATTAACCTTTTTGCCTAATATCGCAAAATGAACGAAAACCAAGATTTTCAAGTGGCTTGGGGCAGACCTAAATATTAAACTAGCGTAAAATACTTTTAACACAGCTTACTTTGTACCGAAAGGCAACTTTTCCATACCCAGCCCATTAAAAAAATCTCACTCCACCCTAAGATTGTACGAACGTATTGCGAGAGGATTAGACACCCACCAAAATGTCGGCAGTTCGTGGAGTACGGCTCACTAAAGATGAGGTCGTCGCTCTCTCAACTTTGATTTTACAGATTGTAAATCTTTTCCTAAGTTTGGGACTTCTTACATTTAGTGTGGAACATCATTTTTCATGAAGAAAGTGGTACTATGCTATTACTTTAAACTGTGATTATGATGAACGCATTTCTTCAGATTGCAGAACGTCGAGTTAGGCTATATCATACCATATTTTTGGCTACTTACCAAATTGTGGATGTGCCGAATTAGTTGCCAGATTGGACATTTATGGACATTAGACAATTTCAGCGAGGTGAACTCGAAACTTAATTTGTCGATATGCAATCCATTCTGAACAATTAGTAGTCCGCTTTTGAAACTTAAATAAACAAGTTTTTTGACAAAGCATTGTTTGTGTCCTTTCATCCTTTGAACTTTACATTGTCACTTACACTATCGTGTTAAATATACGCTAACATCGCTATCATGTTGGTTCAAGTTGTTGCTCTTGTCTTCTTTATTTCAGTCATGGTCTTGATTAGTATATGGACACCCTATTACTAAAATGTTGTCTGCTAATCTGTTGTGTACCGTGTCACGATTTAATGGCAGCAGACCGATACCGACACCATTACCGATACCTCTCTATAACACGAACACTATGTACAGACACCATGATATAATGTTGACAGTTCTTTAAATGTGTCTAAAATAAGCTTAATGTATAAAGACATCATGTTCTTATCCCTTTAACATGGTGTACCGTACCACGATGTAATGGCGGATACTACATTAAATATACGTATTTCTTCCTTAAATGCGATTTAATTTGTCATCCGACTTCCTCACCTTAAATACTGTGTACCACACGACAATACAATGGCGTCACCACCGCCATTCTACTTTGGGCCAGTCCAGATTATTAGCACTCATCAGTGGTTTCATCCTACCTTTACACCTGGACATTCCAGATTTACCGCCTATAGCGATCAGTACCAGCTTCGAAACTGAAGACACCCCCTTACGACCACGTGCCAAAATGTCCAATATCTTTAACATGGAGAATCGAAACCAAAAGTACACCCGCCGTCATTACATCGTAATACGGTACCTTTTCTGGTACCACCATTACTTTATGGTACGGTACCTTCCTTGGTATCACCATTACATTGTGGTATGATACGTTTTAATAATATTTATGGCACCAGTAGATAGGTGGCGCACCACACTGCTCCACATGCAAACCACATAGTCCCTGTGTGACGGTCGAAATGATTGTCGTGATATCACGATTGTACATCAGTAAAAGCAGATTGGCAACTGTAAGTCAAAAGGTTATCCTAACTACCTAGTGCAGTTCTTATTATTCTACCCTTAAGGTACAAGGTACTAGTTCAATGATGATGTCATAGTGACGATGAGGGGATCTGATCCCTATCTTTTTAAAAGTCTTAAACTATTTTAATTTTTCTTAAGAATTTAAAGGACATACCTTCTCACTAATTCGAGCATCCTGCTTGAAATAGATTTTGCAATGTTTTCATAGGTTAGGGTGACTGCAACAATCCCGTTTCTTGCGAGGGGAAAAATAGGAAAACGAATTCCTTTGCGACATTTACACACGTCTGAACTCATGTTGCAAAACTGAGCTAGATAGGAAAGCCAACCGGAAGGAATGTTCCTTTAAGTTGGTTTACCTTTTTTCCAGCACTTGGAGTTGGTTGGGACATCGTATTCAGTTTCATAATACCTCCAGGTGACATGAAGATACTACCTTTAGATGTTTGGTTCGAATTTCTTCTTCGGCTCTGGTGGTTTTACTTGACATTTAGGAAGCAAGAAAACAAAAGAAAGAAATTTGGAAGAATTCTAACTGGCCAAGACTGCAGTAGACGGGTTTGTTAAAACGTGTCTAACATGCCAACAAAATGACGAAACCACAGTTGGACAAAAGTGCCGGTTACCAAATGCAAGACTGTTTACACATCAAACAAACGATGAAGGGGGACCATGATTAAACAGACGTGTGCCCAGCAACCGAATGACCCACCAGAATTAATATCGATCATTGCAGGAATCTTAGAAACAGTAGTTTACGAGTTAATAAAGATTCTCTATGAGTAGGGTGTTGCAGGTGAGGTACAGTGCAACCGAGAGGTATGTGAACTCAAGCAAGTGCAAGGTTCTCCATACTATCCCCAAACCCAGGAAGTTGTTTGAAGAAAGCATCGCACTGATGGACAATCACTACGTTTACATGACCACTTCGAAGCGCTTCAGAGGAATGCACATCACGTCCGTGTCTCCTCGGTGGGTCTTGTAAACACCCCATCGTGGCATTTTATCCGTCTGGCGCTACAGAAACCGAAGCGTTTTACAGACCTGGATCGGACGTCTGAAGCGCATCGTCTTTATTCATGTAAATACTCGCAATAGCATTGAGACGTTAGAGAACGCCTGGTAAAGATGGTGGACACAATTACGGCCGCCACGTATTTTGTGCTAGTGCAACTCGAATGTTAGGTAAATAAACTGAATATAAGCGTACATGACTAGAACACCATTTAGACGTGCATACGTTTGGTTATTTGGGTTTAAGCTGACCTAGTTTACTACATGCTGGGGCTAGAGCAGCGTGGGACCAACTCACTATTCGCCAAAGGGAGGGTAGGTAGGAATGGTTTTCTGAGCATACTGGCATGAAGCGCCTCCCTTAGCCCATTGGCCCTAATCGCCGTCTTTCGTCTTGTAAAAAGGTGCCGTTTTTTGATGCGCGTTTCAAAGCGCATCATTAAAACGCGCTTTCTTGTGGCCTTGTAAACCTAGTGAATGTTAATGCAATGACGTCGAAGACGACAACCGGACAAGTCATCCAACAGTTGTTGAGGAAATGCTCAAATTGTGTTAACAACATGGCTCAGCAAGGACAATTGCTACTCAGTACAAGCAGCGGACCAAAAGGCGCATGATGATGCACATGTTTGGTCGAAAGTGAAAGTTGAAAATACTTCGAAACTGACCAATCACATTCACCAAGGAGTGCATTGCCGAATCTCATCGTGTAATGAAGGGAAAGAAGAAAGGAAAAAGCCGTGATTTATTACGTAAAATGCGCAACAGATGTGAGTAGTCTTATGTTCCCTGCAAATGGTGCATAAGGGACAAACAAGTGCTTCGTACTCCAAAATGTGATAAAGACCACTGTGTGGCTAAGTGTCTAGCTAGACACATGCTAGTGTGTCGCCGCAAAGTAGATGATATTTACTTGTTGTCAGAGCTTAATATTGTTGTCAGATGTAAAATGGCGGCTCACTAGCAGACTGTGTCTTTTAACTGTAACAAGCGTGTAGCCTATTTTTGCCTACTGGTGAAAATTCGACATGGAGTAGAATTCTTTGCAAATGGTTGAAATCTGGTATACAGGGCTCTGTAATGAAGAAAATTTCAACATTAAACAGTCGGAAATGAGTAGTTTATGGAGAAAAAGTGACCTCAATAACGTTGATTTGCATTACTAGTCAGGGTCCGATGGCTATCATGTTAATTCTTAATTAGGCAGACTAGTCAAGCGCCGAATGGGGAAGTACCTTTTTCTAAAATGGGGGTTGCAGCTAGAAGCAGGTGGCCCTGAAGTGGCGCATAAATCCAAAATTATTGTTTTAAACATTGTGTGTATTGTCATCCAACAGTCTATAATAACATGATTAAGTGTTATGCACGTATCGTTTCAATACTTAATTGTCAGAAAACATTGTTGTTGCAAAGAGGGGCTCCTGCTAGCCATTGGTGGTTGTAATATTAGGCGTTGGGCGTACGGCTTCAGCCGGCCAAGGCCCTTATTAAATTCATGACGGCTCCATTAGGTTAGTGTTGTTGTCGATACCAGTGTTTGATTTCTGTTCCTGTAGTTGGAGTGTTGTAGGCCGCATGGCCTAGGGTCCAGGCTCTGTAACGAAATAAAGTATGTCTCACAAAGGTAAGGTACTGGGTTTTCCGCTTGGATTTCATCAGCTAAATTGTCCCTCTCATCGTCTTGGTGCAGATAACTCAGTTTGGGTTTGTACTCCCTAAAAAAAAACAAATAGCTCACAAAAAACAAATAAAAACTGAATAGGATTGGCTCGCAAAAATAACAAATCCCACTAAGAGACTGGGTGTCTTTCATTGCAAGAAGAGTTGAAAACAAAATGCAATTCGTGAGGACTGGGTCCAATCAAGTAGGAAAAAAAAGTATTTTTTATGCACCAAGTTTGCTAGTTAATCTAGACATATGCTAGATGCTGGTGAGGTACTGAAGAGTTTTTACTTATTAACTGGTAATTGCTTAAGTAATTAAGCAAAGCTCGTTGTCTACGGTTCGAGACTGAGATTGATTCTTTCTATCACCATGAATTAAGGGCTTACAATTAAACTAAGTAAACGGTAAAAGCTGTCACTACGAGAGATACATGCATTATCATGTATCATGCTGTATCATGCGATGAAAACTAGCCCATCTAAGATTAAGAGTAAGGACCAGGGAAATACAACATGGCATTTATCTACAATTTATTGAAAATTTTGACAATAAATATTATTTACACAAGGAACATGGATTTGATTCATGACGTTAACAACAAGTAACTTTGATGTGAATTCTCTTTAACAAGCATCCGAAACAGTTAAATTAGTAACTGCAATCTTTCATCCATTCTACTTCGTTAAGAGACCATTTCTAACAAAATAGCAAGTTACACCCCTTGACTAACCATACATGGGGTCTCTGCCGACTTTCCACTTACTGACTACCTTAGCGTTCAAGATGCCTCTTATTCTGTCACTACTTTAGAATAAGCATGATTTAGAATCGGTCATTTTGAAAAAAAGATCCAAAAATAAAAACTGGTCCTTTAAGGAGGGAGCCGGGAACCCTGACATTTAAGAGAAGAAAAGCTACGTTTTACATCAAGGCCAGACTTTGTTTACGAATGGATTTGCCTCTCCCATAGCCTTCCTTCTTCCATACTTGTTAATTTCATGTTAGTACCTTTCTAGTTTCTTGCAGTTCTTGTCTGATTCCTGATGGGGAGCATCAGAGGGAGTTAGGTGTCTTTCTCCTCCTAAACTCAAGGTTAGGCCTATAATAGAAGCTTCAAATTTTTACAGAAGAATCGTTTTCAATTTGGTTATTTTGTTCTGTCAAGTATGTTTCCAAAACACCTGTTTCTTCTTCCCATGACGGTCACCAAATTAATGCAAAAATAAAATAAAGAAAGTAGACACTTCTTATTCATTTTGGTATTTAAAAAAAAAAATTTCATATATGTAAGAACCGTTTCCGATGGGTGAAATTCGGTATGAGACCTTGTTTATAAGAGAAAATACCGTTAAAATTTGGAGAGGTCAAGCTTTTGGCTCATTATTATTGTTCAATGGTGAAAGTAGCGATTGCTTACTATAACTTGAAAGAAACCTCGAAATTAGCAGCGAGAATTATCATAAAAGCATGAAACCTAACAGGAGGGTTGTTTATATTGAAATTTGAATTTCAAGCATTGTAGGAATTTTATTGACTTGGATTTGATGTGTCTGGAACCTGGATAGATGGGCCTCAGAGACAACACATGGCTGCACCAACAGTTTACACCAAAACCAAAAATTAAACCATTAAGCTGAAAGGCAGAAAATACGAAAAATAAAAAAAAAAGTGGGGTCAGGTCAGACCTCGGAGGTCATGACTAATAATAATAATAATAAATCGTTAGACTTGCGTTGTCAAGGGCGTTGCTAAGCAGTTAAACACTTGTTGCTGAGTGCATCGATGGGCAAAATGGCAACCAATGCCACGAAAGTGTGTTCTACCCGTCATCCGATGCTCATCGTCACTTTTACGTTATCCTTGGGTTGTCCAGGGCATTCCTAAGCAGTTCCCCGTTTTCAATGATCATAGTTATTTTTTAACAGTTGCAATTGTTTTAATTCTTTTGTGTGAGTAGCGAACGAAGCGAACGAGGTCCCGTTTTAACTCGAACTTTGAGCACTTTCCTTTTGTTTGCCTGTCTGTTTGAGTATTATGCAGTTATGGACAAATACATGAACGGATTCGAACGAAAGTTGGTGGCCACATTTTTTAACCAAGGCTTAACTTTCTTTCTTTTAAATAAGAAACGTACTTGTTTTCACTAGAACAAAAAGAACTAAAATTTGAAGTCCAATTCCAGGGAATAAGGATTGTTTTTACTCACTGGTTACGTCAGAAAGTGAACGCATTTTGTGTTTGAAACGCGTCATGTTTGCGTATGTAGCCTATGTGTATGTCAATTTTCTGTATTATACAGGGTTTTTTTAATTTCATTTATCTGTGCTTGTTGTTTTATATTTTCAGTCGTTTCGTGTGTGTGTGTAAGGTTTGTTTTGTCTGTGTTTGTTAGTTTATGTTTTAGTTCTGTGTTTTAGTTTAAGTATGTGTTTTTTTGCCTTTTTCGATTTTGCAGGCATTTTCTAGGTGTTTGTTATTTTGTATGCGTATATAATTTTCTATATTTTTGTGTGTCTATTTGTAAAGTGTGAAATATCCAACCATTTTGTTTGTTTGGTTAGTGATGTACAAGTAGCATGTGTCCATAGAGGTTGGTATTTTACTATCATATTACCTGGTATTAGTGTTCAAATTATTGTTCATTCATGTACCTTTACGGCTGTGAGTTCCGTGGAGATATGAGCTCTAATACATCTTCCTAAACGGTGTTCAGTTAATTTGTTAGCTTTTTTCGCTTCTTTTTTACTATCATTGGTACGGTATGATTTATAATCCATTCTCTTCCCAATTTTGTTTGTAAATAAGAAGGATCATTACAAATATATATTTATGTCCATGTTCCGTACATGCTTTGTATTACTTAATGGCCGCAAACTAGCGTGTGTCTATGTTTAGTAGGATGGATTGCTTTCTATGGTAGAAAATTTTTTTTTTAATTTTGAATCGGAGGTACAGAAAAGTTGCCTTTTGGCCTCCTAATCACTCTCCCAAAAACAAAAAAATTCTAAAAAAAATTTTCAGAGGTGCTCCAAGGGGTCCAAAGTTTGTAAATTCAATGAAAATTTGACGTGTTTCTCGAAATTTTCTGCAAGTCACCACATTTGAATTTAAAATCGGCGATGAGGCCAGAAGATGCCTTATAGCATAAATATAGCACGCAAAAAAAAATTGTTGATCTTGCACTATTAAGAGATGCCCCAAGGAGCCCCAAGAATCACTAAAAATGGGAATTTTACACGAAGTAAAGCAAATGAACTCGCTCATGCCCCATTGCCACAAGACGGCAAAAACGCCTACCAATCTATCTTTGGTGCTGCATCTGCGTTTGTGAGTGTGAATATGGGGCCGCTGGCCTTGTAGCCCGGTTTCTGGCAAAATCGAGCACTTACAAACGTGTTGGGCGCGAAATCCTATTGGGGAGGTACTATTTTGTCTAGTTTTTGTTTGTTTTCCACTATTGTGTCTGATCTACAACACGTTTAAAGGTTTTTTGTTTTGTTTTAGATGGAGTGCTGAGCTCTGAAAACAGTGAGTGCGCAGAAATACAGACTAACAGTAACTAATAACTATGGTGGGGAAAATGTCAGTCAAACCCAAAACGATACAAGTGATCAAACGTCCTGTTTTTGGTGCTCCAGCAAAAATGCCTGAAACAGTGCTGCCAACAAACGCTCACATCATGCGGTATTTTCTGTATATTCGTGGGGGAAATGAAGCAAGGTAAACCTGCCGCCAAGGATCCTACAGTTACGGATGTTGTGGAACGTGTTGCGTGTGGAATTGAGGGTTTATGGCGCATAGCTTCTATACCAATTATTTCCCATAAAAGTTTAGTGGAGAAGATATATTTATACCACAGCAAGTACCGTAATTTACTGAAGCCCTACAAGGGTCGGCAAAATTATTCTAAATATTTATCAAAGCTTCGAGACTTCTTCAAGGAGGCGAAGTCTCGACCAAAGACGCTCCAGTGATATGATGATTGGCAGAATTGATGCAAATACAGCCAAGAAAAGTCAAGAAAGGAAACAACGAAAAGAAAAAATCCGTTTAGCCAAAGCTACTTGCAATTACTCTGTTCTCGGACCATCTAATTCTAAAGCCAACCTTTATGAGTCTGATTTTGATATGTTGGATGATACTGAGACTGAGTCGAATTGTAATGCATATGATACATGTGAAATTGGTGTTGATTCTGTTCTGATGACAGCATCGGCCTCCGCTTCTGACTTTCCAATCCCATCTGAAATAAATGATATTGTAGCAACAATGGAATTACCTTCTGCTTCTAGCCTCTTTGAAGAAGTCTTGATGCTTTGCTAAATATTTAGAATCATTTTGCCACCCTTGTAGGGCTTCAGTAAATTACGGTACTTGCTGTGGTACAAATTAATCTTCTCCACTAAACTTTTATAGGAAATAATTGGTATAGAAGCTTTGTGCCATAAACAGTCAGTTCCCAAGCAACACATTCTGCAATATCCGTAACTGTAGGATCCTTGGTGGCAGGTTTACCTTGCTTCATTTCACCTCGAATATACAGAAAATATTTCATGATGTCAGCGTTTGTTGGCAGCTCTGTTTCAGGCATTTTCGCTGGAACACCAAAAACATTTGCTCACTTGTCTTGTTTTCAGTTCGACTAAAATTTTTCCCGCCGTAGTTATTAGTTACTGTTAGTCTGTATTTCTGTTCACTCACTGTTTTCAGTTACGTTCAGCTCAGCATTCAATCGAAAACCAAAAAAAAAAAAAACTTTAAACGTGTTGTAGATCAGACACAATAGTGGAAAACAAACAAAAACTAGACAAAATCGTACCTACCAATAGGATTTCGCGCCCAACACGTTTGTAGGTGCTCGATTTTGCTAGAAACTGGGCTACAAGGCCAGCGGTCCCATATTCACACTCACAAACGCAGATACAGCACCAAAGATAGATTGGTAGGCGTTTTTGCCGTCTTGTGGCAATGGGGCATGAGCAAGTTCATTTGCTTTACTTCGTGTAAAATTCCCATTTTTGGTGATTCTTGGGGTTCCTTGGGGCATCTCTTAATATAGTGCAAAGTCAACAATTTTTTTTTTGCGTGCTATATTTATGCTATAAGGCATCTTCTGGCCTCATCGCCGATTTTAAATTCAAATGTGGTGACTTACAGAAATTTTAGAGAAAAACATCAACTTTTTATAGAATTTAGAAACTTTGGACCCCTTGGGGCACCTCTGAAAATTTTTTTTAGAGTTTTTTGCTTTTGCGAGAGTGATAAGGAGGCAAAAAGGCAACTTTTCCGCACCTAGCCGATTCGAAATAATAAAAAAAGTATTTTTCACTCCACCCTAATGTTTAGCGTGTATCTGCTCAATTCTACAGTTGACTGCACTTGTAGGCAGTTGTATAGCTTGGAGCCAGGAGCTGCTTTTCTCCCAGATGGCCTTGAAATGCCATTATTGCCTCCTGCCTATAGCGAGTAATGCAAGGAAAAACATCTGCTAACCCATTATTAAAATAAGAATGGTACTTATTTATCACAAATTTACGTAAAACGACTAAAGATAATTTAGTAGCGCAGTGAACATCGTATCTGTCGTGCACTATTAACCGACTCACTCCTGGTACGATACAAACAAACGTGCGTGCGTCCTGTGAATGAGCGCCGTTAAGTCTACTCTCCTAAATTAGGCTATAAGAAGCAGGTTGTCGAATTCGGGCGGGAAATATTAAGTGGATTTTCTCACAAAATCTAAAGAAATCTTTTGAAATCTCTACCAGTTAACAGTACGCTTCCTTGGCTAATAAATAAATTACGTACAAATTAACAACTGTATAATTGTGAGCTAAACCCAAACGTCAGTAGTCCTCGGGTTACTGTCTGACAATAGTACAAGGTACAAGTATAACGAGTATAGAGTGTACGCACAACAATTTCCGCGCAGGCCTTGCATTGCTTCATTTAGGCTGCTTGCAACAAGCGTTCAATTTACTTTTGCTGCTCAAATTGCCTCGATCTGCAATATCACAACACATTTTTTTTTAATAACCTCCAGTTTAACGTAAAATAAACTTTTAAAGAGGACATGCACATTAGATTCTGGTTTCGGACACAAACAAGCAACTAGTCAGCGCCACTCAAAACAGCAACAAAAAATGCTAGCAAAAAAGTGCACTCCCCAACTGTTTGACAACTTCAGAGATCTAAATTTCGTGTCTCACCATTATTTATATTCATTTGATTTCACACTGCATATGGAGTAGTAAGAAATTTCCAGATTTTGACTAGGGCTGAATAGTGTCTTAGACAACGCAATACATATAAAAATATGATTTTCACACCCCACTTCCAATATGTCATCATGCTCATCATCATCATCTGCATCGTCGCTGATAAATATAGGGCGGCTAAAGGGTTCAACACTTTCTGTGAAAAGCATGACATTTGGTGTGGATGGATGAACAATTGAACATGAAGGGTAACTGGAAAAAAAATACTATGACACCCAGTTAAAAGATAAAATACCGGGGGGGGGGGGGGACGAGGGGTGATTTACCCACTCAAAAAACGGGTTTGGGGCTGTAACTCCTTAACCGTCAACATTCAATTGGTGTCATAGTGATTTTTGTGTTCACACTGCTCTTGCGAGCACTCTAATCGCCCAAAATCGACATTCTTAGGATTTTCTGAAAGGTGAGGATTTATTGTTTCCATCAATCCTAACAGAAATTTGTAAACGTTGATAGGGACCGTCCTACTCCATTTAAAGATGAAGAGTTAATGTTGTAGCAGCAAAAGCATATGGTGATTTCCGAATTCAAAGTGCTCTTGAAAGCCCTCTAACAGCCTGAAATGAACATGCATAGGATTTTCTGAAAGGTTAGGTTTATAATTTATAATAATAATAATAATAATAATAATAATAATCTTTATTCAGTTGTACTAGATACAAAAGGCACGAAGTCTTATGACTTGTATGTGCAAGCAATTTGACTTACAATATATGTACAGTTACT
>JAHWFP010032040.1:0-11807 GCA_023313725.1 Lithobius niger
CCAGTCCACATTCCTGCTTTTAAAGTGTCTGAACCTTCATGTTTGACTAGAGAATATCATTGTAACTTTGTATTGTGTAAAGTACAGTGATATCACCAGGCATAGACTCGCAAAACCCTCCCCCTTTCCCCAGCTATAATGTGAAAGGTCTTCAAATTTGTAACTGCTAAAAACAAAATGCAGTTTAGGTAAGTGAGGGCCCTTAATCACACCCTTTCCTACTTCCAGTTGTGGCACAGATGTTATAAAAATCAGCAACTTGTGGTAACCTTTCACGCCGACTTCAGACGTTAAACCCTGCCCCTTTCTTCCGTGGTCGTGCCATCCTTCCACAACTTAAGTGGAATCGTCCTTTCTTGCTGAACAGCTCCACACTTAAACCTGTTTGAAAGACTTTCGGCCTGCCAGTACCTGTGTGTGCGTTGCAGTACAAACAGTTCATTTGGTTTCATAGTTTTCATTACGTTCATTTTCGTAGGTTCATTATGCTTCAAGTAACACCTTGGGCAAATTTCATAGCCTTAAGGTTTTGGCTATTCCCATTTAGTACAGTACCATTTTTACTGACTTCATCTCACGACCATTACTTTGTTGGTAGTCGCATTCATTACTTTCCTTATCTTCATTCCAAACGTAAACCACATACCTGAGTTTCGTTTAATGTGGATTAAGTAAATGTACATCATCCTTCCATTTCTAGCTCCATTTACTAACATGAATTTTCTAGTGCTATTCCATTGAGTTGTTCGTGTTTGCTGAAAACCTAGTAATCGTATTAGTTCAGAATACACCTGATTAAACCAATTATAGTGAGAGTCGATTTGTTTCCTCTTGCGAATATAGCGATCGGTATGGCTACTAATTGTCTAAGACGTGTAATAAGTCTCCTAAGAATACAATCCTAACACCCAAATGATTTTGTGGCCGCGGTTCCACGACGCGTATGCAACTGTAAAACTAGTGGTCGCTTGCTTTTCTGGCTTTTTTGCCTCAATCCCCCCATACATGTTTTGATATCAACTGCGTCGGATGACATGGCGGCGCGCACCTCTCAATTAAATACGAGCTCACTACGATTCTTCAATTGGTTTCATTTTAAACTGTAAGTGTAATTAGAACACTAGTGAACTGAATCAACATTAAAAATATCCAGCATCGTTTGGCAGTTTATGATACGGGAGGCCTCCAAACCGTATAGTCTCGGCGTTTGCGCATTTCATTTTTGCGACGTTGCCGTATTGCACGACTGATGAGGATGAAATATCGAGATAGCACAGTCATTGCCTAAAAGTAGTTTTATGAATTTGATTCCCCCTCCCCTCCCTTAGAAGTTGTTTTAAATATTTCTCCTTCCCCCACCCTCCCGTAAAAAGTACTACGCAGTAAAGTCATGAAAGATTGTCCAACAAGTAGCCCAAGCCTACGTTGATTTCTCGCATGCCGGCATTAGACTATATAACTTTGTTATCCAGTTCGTACGTACGAGATCAGTGCCTACGTCAGTGGTCTGTAGAATAAAATTGATCAAGTTGCCAGTCAATGGTCGGTTGGTGGTGACATCAGCCGCTGACGAAGGCTACATAGTTCCCAGTAATTGGTCGTGGATGGATGACGTCAGTCGGCTGAAGAAAAAATAACAAACCTCGTACGTTTGCTGCGAACAAAAATCTTTGATTATTTCTAGTGTACTATTTTCCCGGCGGAATCGATCCATTTTCGAACTTACACCTAGAAATGTGCCATAGAATCTGTGTACAAAATTTGACAGACATCCGATAATTCGTTAAAACGCTACAGCGCGAACACACAGACAGACAAACTGTTCGCATAAGAGTCTAATCGACTCTAATAAAGCGACAATGCCTAGGTTACAAATCCATCTTCAAGTGGTATGCAAATGATAAACCCACAGATGTACGAACAACGTGGTTGGCGAAATATGGGGCCCCACCGCCAGCAGTCAACACGTTCAAGAACTAAATAGCAAAGTTTGAACGAACTGGGTCTGTGGCCGATGAACATGAAGAACACTCTGGTCAACCACAGTCTGTTGTAGTGTTGGGCGGTACCAGACAATTTTCAGACAGTGCTAGTACCAAGCTTAGTACCCCGGTACTCGGTTTTCTCCGGTACTTATGAATGAGGTGGTATCTGGTATTATGGTGCTGTGGTGCCAATGCCCGATATTTAAATAATAACAAATTTTATTGAAAATGTGTTTTGTTGATACATTTTTAATCAAAGTTATGCAAATTGGCTCCACTTTACATTTTTAATTCCAATTTCACCATTGTTGATGTTTAACTGATTGTTGCACCTACAACACAAGGACTAAATGAACTATTGTTATAATTTTAGTGCCTTAAAGAGATATACCTCCCAGCGCCATTTTTCTTAATCCTTCACATCAGTACGACCCCAAAGGTGTATTTACTTACCGTTAGTCTTTCCCTTCCTAAAAAACCGTTTCTTTGTGCTGTGAAAAGTGCAGTACCTGTCAATTTTTGCATTGTTGTCTCAACAATGCTGCTTGGTGCTTGAGACTTGAATAGCTGCCTCAGTTACCCCACCGCGCATGCACGGCCCTCCCTATAAAGGATGCGTGCTTGGGAAGCTCGTCATCGCTTTGTCTCAAGCTGCCGACCTGTTGACAGCTCGCTGCACCCGTTGATTTCTAGCCAGCGCCCGAAGACCTCCCTTTCGTACACGACGACTGCTGAACGTCCAGGCCTGGATTGTTCAAGCGCCCGCCGCTCTAGCATTCTTCCGCCCTGTCAACTCTCAATTCGCATATCTCGACTCGTTCGTCTTCAAGTCTGTCTACTGAGTGAACATTCTACCTCTTTGTCCTGCCTGCTTCCGGTCCTTTCGCACACCTAATTCTATGTTCGACATCTCCCTCTAAGATCGTCCCATCTCCGCTCGTCGATCTCGGCCCGCCTGTGTCGTAAGGAATGGACCTGTCACCAACGTCGAAAACGTTCTTCTAGCAACCTCTTCCTGGCTTCCTGAAGCATCTGCCGTCGACCGTCATGGACCTCCTGTCGGTTCCCACGTCCACTACGCCAAGACTGGAATCCCCCCTTTTCGCTGAACTCCCGATGACTGTATCTGTCCTTTTGCTCATCACTGACGGCCTTGGATGCTGCGCTCTCTCCTCCTTCTATCCTGACTGTCCGCGACGACCGCTGTTCGCCCGGCTCTGTACGGGTCGTGCATGTCTTCAACGAAGAAGACGTCTCTCCTTACAAGACGGCAGCTTACCCCGTAGCCTCCCGTCCTTTCGGCCTTGAAGATCACGACCTTAGAAGATGGTCAAACACAAGCCAAGATGTTCTCCAACACACCACACAGAAACCCCGTCATGCCTCGTCTCAAGAGGCCTTTCGGCCATAAATTCCTTCGTGTTCCCATCATCCAAATCAACATGCAAGGAACACAACATCACTCACAGTGAAGCCCACAACCTTGTCGACTCTACATTTCGCCGGAATGCCAGGACAACACCGATGCCGTCGTACACCTCGTCTCGCGCCAGCAGGACACACAAGAATGGGTTACTCCCATAACCAGCTATTAAGCCGAAACACGCCTTTCGCACATCACCGACTCTGCTACCAAGAACGCAAGCACTTAAGCGCTCTTTCGGTCAACACCACACTGCCTTCCGTCACGTTCTAACGACACCGGTTCGTCCAAACGCCCACCGCAAGACACTCCCATTCTCCGATTCACAACACTGACGATCCGATCATCCCGATGACATCCCTTCTTAAGACAGGTGGTCACAGCTCAACTGAACCTTCCATCCATTCAAAAAAAAAAAGGAAAGAGGGGGACCACTGCTTCCCTGACGACTTTGTCGACCAAAAATCAAGACCTTCCCATCTGACTCATCCTTCCGCATGATCCCCATCGTCACCAGGAACTGCTCCTTTCGCACACCATCCATCTACGCCCTTTGTGGCCTTCCTCCTATCCCCTACCACCCACACCTGCTGAAGTCGGCTGCTACCCAGCCATCCACGTAGTACGTCTTACCCCCAGTGCCAAGATCTACTCTTCATTTTAACGACTTGACAATCCCCCGTTTCACGAACTCCGGAATATCGTCATGCTCAACGCCGCCCCCCCGCCACCAACGGTGAACAACGACGCTTTCGGTCATCCCTGGAGCCAACTGTCACGTGATTTAAAACGTCGAGAACGCCTTTCGCTCATCCCGGCAACTTAGCATTAACAGCACCCTCAGCACGATCACACTCCAACCACGGGCGGTCTGCTTTTCAAAACCTTTGCCGACCGTAACTCCACGGCAATCCTCCCGGCTATTCTTCTACCCTCTCGTCGTCCTCTCAGTCTCAAGAACGGCCTCGCTCTCAAACCGACCTTTCTTTTCCTTTACTCGACATATTATCGCATATTCTTTCGGTCAACCCATCTGACTCTCGCTAGCATCGCACACTGCTGCTCGCCCTTTCGGTCTTGCCCTCGTGACGTCTCGTCCCCATCGCACCCCGGAACGAGGCTCTCTTCCGTTCTCGCCTTCCCGCGTTAAGTTTTTTTGGACGCTGCTTAGCAGCCCACATTTTCAGTTTCCACGATTTAGTTTTTTCAAAATGGTGAAAACGCTGAAACCAGTTTTACCTCCGCTTAAAGACCCATACTCAGGGAGACTTCCCCTGATTCAGGACCCAGGCTCATGCAACTGCCCCGGATTACGAAACCCCAACTGGAAGGACCCACACACTGCCGTGTGTCAGGTACACCGCCAATGTAACTACTCTCAAAACCCATGTCCCATTTGCGTCAAAATTTCCTTCGAAGATTAGAAAATAATTTCTGCATTACAACATTTTTCGGCCATGCGGAAACAACAAAAGTTAAAACGGGCCAAAGCCAAATCTCCATTCAAATCTCCTTTTCCCAAGAAATCCCGGCCTTTCGGCCACAGTTCCCAAGCTGCCTTCTACACCTTGCAACTCCGCAACTTCCTCTACAACAACGACCCGGGTGTATCAACAATCCTGGGTAACTTAACCAATTTCGACGGACTCTCCGGCCGTGCCAATCCACGAACCTCGAGGAGATCACCCAAACTCTCAAACGACCGACGACCCACTTCCCCAAGTCATCACCGACAATCCATCATTCCCACAAGAAGTTGCCGTTCCTGTCATTTCAAGTGAACAAAGTGAAAACCTCGTTCCTGCAACACCACGTTCTCCAAACAAGGACGAACCCGTCATACCTTCTCCAAGATTCGACTCGCCACATGTTCCACGTATTCTCCAACCGCTTCCGAAAACGATGATCCCGATCCTCCCCCTGTTTCGGACCAATCACCGAACTCAATCCCAAATTACCCACTCTTCAGTTCTGAATCAGATGAACCCTCCAGGATAGACCAGAAAGAAATTTTCAAGATAATTAAACAAACTCAAGTTAAAAGAATCCTCGAAAATACAACTTGATATGAACTGCCTTCGTGTAAAGCCAATCTTCAGCTACTGGCAGAAACGGATCTCATCCCAACAAAAACAGATACAGGATCTTAAGACAGAAACTGATAATTTACGTTACATCAACAACGCTCAATTTCTACAAATATCTTCCCTGACACTCCAACTAGCACTCAAGAAGAAGAAAACCTCTCCACCCCCGCCACACCAAGGGCTCCTTGAACCACAATCATTCATGCCTTGGTCCCTCCTCGTCTCGTGTCTGACAAATCATGGATACCAGCCTACATAATTCCTGGGCCTTTTCGTCACCCAAGCCTTGTCCAACTATCGGACCCCCGTATCAGACTTTTGGATCTCCCTTCCAAACCTCTAACCTGGGTGGAACTGCCTCTCGAAGACATGGACTCCCCTACACTTCTTCCTGACAATCACCAGGACAACCAGTCCTGGACGCATGGAAAAGCATTTCCTCCACGGCCCGTAACCACGATCTGAGAGCATTTTCACTGTTGGAATACGGCAACGATGCTAACTTTGTGCCTTTGCACCCAGAACTCTCTCCACTGTCATCATTACCAACTCATGACATTCCCTGCTCTCCGTGTCGGAAGACAGCCAAAGGGTACCACTACAGTCTCCGCAACTCCTCTTCTCAACAAGTAATCCCCACTTTACACCCTTTCTTAGTTAACCAAAAAAAAAAACACTTTTAGCCCTCTGGGCACGTCACGGTAATTTTAACCTTTCAACTTTTTTCTCCTCCAATCCACTTAAATTCAATCATCTGGGAAATTTTCGCTTTAATTTAAAAAAAAAAAAGAGGAAACAATAAGACGTCACCCCCAAGTCCATTAAATCTCCTGAATCATTTTCATCCTGTGTTCCTGCCTTCTCTGATACCCGTTTAAAAGAAAAAAAAGAGGAAAATCGTCAATCAATCAGCCATAACAAAAACCGTAAGCAGCAAGCTGTCCCCGTCTGAGAATGTGTCTCCCGTCCCTGTCAGAAGCAACTCCTGTTCCAGTCCAACCACGTACGCCCGAAACTTACGAAGCAAGTCAAGACCCAGACACTCATCCAACTAAGGTAAAGCAACAATGATATTCCTTACCCACTCCCACGTTCGTTTATACCTAAAAAAAAAAGAAGAGGGAATCAATCAAGGGTGACAGCAGCCTCAGGACCCCAGGGACTCAGTCAAAAGGTGCCCGCCTACCATATTTGATGAGGTCGGCCTGTCAATGTAAAAATTGACAGGTACTGCACTTTTCACAGCACAAAGAAAGAACATTTTGCCGGCCCCCAGCTAGGCCGGTTAACAATGGTTTTTTTCGCTGTAGAAGTGCATTACCTAATGCCCACCCTGCCTCCCCTCTCGAGTCACCTTTTGACACAATTGAGAGACAAGAGATGATGAGCTTCCCAAGCATGCATCCTTTATAAGGAAGGCCGCGCATGCGTGGTATGTTAACTGAGGCAACTATTCAAGTCTCAAGTACCAAGCAGCATCATTGAGACAACAATGCAAATATTGACAGGTAATGCACTTTTACAGCAAAAGAAACCATTTTTAGCCGGCCTGCCTGGGGGCCGGCAAAATGTTCTTTTAAATTGGCGTCTAGAAGATTTTCTGTTGAATATTGGGGAACTTTATTTACGTTCTGGAAGAGTCATGAGTCTTCCAGAACGTACTTTGCGCGCCTACAATGACCTTGAAGTTTTATCTGTGTGTCCGCAGTACTTAATTTGATCGTTTGCTGGTAATTACTATAAGATCAAAAATCTAAAAGACTAATGCAGTAAAAATTAAAATTAATTATTTCAATAGATCACCGAAGCTAAATTATAAGACACTAGTCTAGAAAATTATAAATTGTGGGGCTGAAAAAAGTTTAATTTTGGGACAACATCATTTGATTCAGAATCGCACGTTCTATCCACTGGTCGTATTTACACTTCTGTTCCGCCGGATTTTGAGGTCGTCAGTTTTTTGTGGACCACCCTGTAGCCTATATGTGTGTATTTACCCTCAAATTATAGTTTTCCGTGGATATTTTTCCACTCACAACACAAGTCATTAGTACAGAACAGCTGTACTGCATGACGTCATAGGTATTCAATGTATTAAAAAATAAGAATGTAAATTTTTGGTGTCAAAGCATAGGCCTTGACATTTGAGTAGGTTACTGCACTTCTTGATTAAAATATATGTTGTCACTGTAATAATACTATTGTACCTAAATTAATAAGTAGGCTAGAATAAAGAGGCTTAATAAGTAAATAGAAGTTTTTATAGATAGCCAAATGCATTTGTCTTGTGAAATGGTGCAAGGAAGGTTAAAAAATACTTTACGACTATTTGCCTTGGCTAGCCAAAAACTGGAAAATATTAGTGTGCAAGGACCTGGAAATTGGGGTTTGGCCTTAAAAAGTCTTAAAATTAGCTTTGTCTGTCGTGTGCACACCCTGTTTTTTTTTTAGTCGTTAATTCACAATATTATGTTCTTTAAAATTGTTGGTTCGTCTGCTCGGATTTGTATTATCTGGTTGGTTGGATTGGGGCCCCCTGATGAACATTACTACAAATATTTTGCATCATCACTCATGGCCCTGTGTAATCTCGTGCATTTTAGCAATCTAGGTAGTAACGTTGTCAACTTACAGAATTGTTGTTGTATCACCTCTTTATTCTTTTCTCTATTTGTGCTGAGGTTTGTTTCTGCTACCGTTACTTTAAAAATACTTTTAAAAAAATTATTGCTTACTCAGTTGCTTTTTTTGTTGTTGTCCCTTGCTTATTCTTACCACATTAAGATTGTTCAAAACAAATTAAAATGTCTTCGACTTCTTTTTCTATTCCACTGTTAAAAATAAATTTAAGTGGTATGATACAATCATTATCTTGTATTGATTACTATCTTTTCTGTTTAGTTAGCGTTAAAATATCATCCAGACAAAAACCCCGGCAATCCTGAAGCCGCCGAAAAGGTAAGTCGTTACAAACAAAACAGTTTTAAGGGCATTTAGTCATTTCGTATATACACAAGTGGGGTTTTCGTTTTCAGTGTCTAATGACCCATTTGATTGATGCGGTTCAAATAAATTTGATGGAGGGCAGGGGGGAAATGCTGGAAGATAGTACCGTAGTCTATTTAGATGCAAATTCTCCATGTACACTGTTCGTACAAGGTGCTTGAAAGTGCTTGAAGTTAAAAGCAAAAAATTCATGGGATTGAATTCTTTCAAATTACCCTACATTGTTGAATTTAATTTTTTTTTTATGTAAATTAAATAATGCCATAGCTTTGAGCAAGTTAAAGAAAACTTGCAATTTGTTTTAAATAACTTCCATGTTTGTCGTAATGTCGTTAGCTTATCTTTTAAATTGTGTTGCTCCATACTAGTAGGGATAGTTCGATATTGATATCGGTGTCATCTGTATTTATCGGTATTTTTGCCATATCGGTATCGGACCACTATAAGGCTTCCGATACAGATATTTGTTATGGCAAGAAATGGCCGTTTGCTCAGTTTGGAATGAAAATGTAGCACTTGTGGTTCTGCCGCTGTTAAGTTTTACAACAACCAACTAAAATCTAACTAAGAAAATGAATGTACTGAAGCCATAAGTAAGAATAAGATTAAAAATGCTGTTATGACTGCGCAGAACTTTTTGGATAATCTCAACAGTTGGAACCCAAGCAAAACAAGAAACCGAAGTTGCATTTTTTGTACGAAATATAAACTTTTAGTCGTGATTTGTTATTATTATCGGTATCGTATCGGATCGGTTTACCTTTCATCGGTATCGTATCGTATCGGTAAAAAGTCGTATCGGCCGATCCCTACATACTAGTGTTGGGCGGTACCAGAAATTTTTGTGCCCGTACTCGGTTTTCGTTGGCACTTCTGAATGTGGTGGGATCTGGTATTATAGTGCTGTGGTGCCAACACCCGATTCTTAAATAATAACAACAAATATTATTGAAAATTGTGTTTTGTTGGTATAGTTTTTTGATTATACATTTTGTTGATTTTATTGCTCCCTGATTTAGGCTTAAGTCATGTTTCACGACATATTTGATAAAAAAAAATCTTGTAAAAACATGCTATCCACGTAGAAATGCAAATATAGGATAAACAAACGCTGGTTGTACCATCAAAGTTATGCAAATTTGGCTCCAATTTTATATATTGTGTAGATTTCTAATTTTACCATTGTTGATCTTTAACTGATTGTTGCACTGCCTTGAGCCCTACAACACAAGGACTGACTACGGTTGCATTTTTGGTACTGGTACCGTGACGCCCAATGCTACTCCGTACATTTTCGTCAGTTGTTTACTAGGTTATAAGTCTAGGAAATAAAATACCCGGAAACCAAAAAAAAATTTTCGTGATATAAAATGTCCCCACAGCTTTTTTTTTTTCGCATTGTTTCTTTCTTTTCCGTTAGCTTTTTGTCTGCTGTTCTTTTTTTCCATCACGCGCATGATTAAAACAAAACATTTTCGTGTTTGATGAGGTGGTTTTGACAAGTTAGTTGATTAAAAAGGTCCTTTAAAAAATTTTGTTTTGGAACAGTCCTTGTAAAATTATACTGGATTTAAAAATGTCCTTGAAAATGCTTGACCTTTTTGTGTGTGTCCTTTTTTCAAACCCTATGCTTAGTTTTGAATAAAGTTATGTAACTTACTATAATTATTTTGGTTTATCTGTAAATTTTCATTTTACTTGCACAGGATATTTATTTGTTTCCCAGCTGACAACTTCCGTTGCGTATTACGTTTCATAGTCAAGCCATTTCTGGAAATTATAGCACTGCGCAAGTGAAAGGGTTGGTGAAATGGTTTTCGTTTGTACGCTAATGGGGTGCGTTTTCATTAGACTTAGTTCAAACGCAAAGTGGCTTTTGTTGTGAAGTAATCTAGTAATGTAACTCGTGCAAAGAAATCCTTGGGTTCCGTGTAGCTGGTGGGGGAAACCTTTTTATTTTCCCATCAGTCAGGCATGAGAATTTTCAGCTAATTAGCTGATTTCAGCTTTTTTTTGTGCTGAGCAACATTTTCAGTAAGTCTATTTTTTTATTTTTTTTTTGTTGTTGGTCCTTCTGACTTCAGTTTTTGAACTTAGGGCAGGTCTTCCATTTAAATTTAGGTGAATCTTAAAACCAACCTTAATACAAACCTTAAAATGTTCAGTTATTTTCAGAAAAATCCAATTATTTTTTTTTTGCTCAAAATACTTTCAGCTTTTTTTGTTCAAGGCCACTCTCATGCCTGATCAGTATTGAAAAATACTACGGTTTTTTTTATGTCTCCAGTAATTGATAGATTTTGGCTTTTGAATGCACCATTTTAGCCTAGTTGTATTCCGTGGCTTTTGAGTGCTACTGTTTCAAACCAATATGTATGTTATATCGTTTTCACGTTATTTAGCAAAAAAAACCATGTAGTCCAAAAAAGTCAAGTAGGTGCAAGAAAATTAATAATTTTGCACAGGGAATTTGATGATTGGGATCAATTGGTTCCCATTTTTTTTTATTACTGTGCTCTGTGTTCGTGTACAGTTGATATGTATTTAAGTCGGTAAAGGCACGCAGTATTTGTAATTAGTAGAAATCCAATTTTCGACGAGCTATTTTATTTTATTTCGTTAAGCAAATTATACTTTTGTCGCGCCTGCTTTTCAGTTAGACAAAAAAAAGATAAATTTAAGAATGCTGTAATTTGGCCAGGAATCTCCCCTCTCGCCCCAGGAATCCGTTGAATGGTCCAACATCAAGTCTATAGCTTAAATTGCTATAGAGTTACTTTAGCAAGACTGGGCAGCTTGGAAAAGTCGGGGAATTTACGGCCCTGGTACGTTCATGAAAAAAATCGGTGAAGAATCATTAGTTGCCTTTTTCCCAACAGCGCTTCATCACTGCTGACGAAGTTTAAAGTGGATAAGAGAAGTGAGGTTGGAAAACGAATAAAATGTGCGATTCGTTACCTACGGACAAGCTAGTAGATGAGTTGTACTCTGTTGGAAAGACGTAGCGTGATGGTTAGCACGATTATCTCATGTGAAAGAACTCACTGGTTCGAGACTGACCTCTGCCACCCCTTGACATTTTCAGGAAGGGAATGGTCGTGTGATGCCTCGTGCTTACGTCAACAATCCTAGGAATTTCCAATTTGAATTGCGTAGCAAAATTGTCTCTCGCGCCTTCAGCGACAAACTTCAAGTGTTGAAAAACTAGTGGAGCTAGTGTCATTCAGAAAATTAAACTCAGCATTATAAGTCCAAAAGGCAACGAAAATAGGTTTGCATCTGTATTAATTCAGAAAATTAAAGTTG
>JAHWFP010032045.1:0-10319 GCA_023313725.1 Lithobius niger
TTCGAACTCGAAGTTCTTCTAGTGTGAAGAATACAAACAATATTTTAAAAAGGTAAAAAAAAACACTTGCTACCAATTTCACACGTTTTGAAAAAATGCGGCCTTCTTATACCAGTTTTCAAACAAATGGCTGGGCTATCCAATTACGGACGTAAAGATCAGTGTTGTAATCGTTTGCAGAGCAGGAAGATAGGTGAAATGCTTACAGATTATTTTGAACTATTATGCGTTCATCGACTGAATTTATACCATTCGCGTGCGAGGCATCTTCAACTCACAAAAAAGCAACAGCTGCTAAGTCTCAGAACGCCAAGAATTAGAACGTGTAGCGCCAACTGTTATCTGCAATATATGGTGACCATTGCCTACTTTTATTCAAAACCTGAAAGCCACCTGAGATATACTCTTGATAACTGCATTTTCTGTGATGTGGATTAAGGTGTGCGACACTAGGCTGCCATTGCACAACAACAATGTTAACGTGTATGCCACATTTTATCTGCTTTATGATCATCTTTGCCTAAATGCCTATTTTACCCTAAACCTGAAAGCCACCAGAGAAATAACCGCTAACAACATTTTTGATGCTCCAGATACGGGTGTGTGCGCCGATTTGCTGCCGTTGCCCAACGCAAATATTAACGTGTAATGCCATCGTTTATCTGGCTATATGATGATCTTTGCCTTTTTTTCCCCAAAACTTCAAAGCCACCTGCGAAGTACACCGCGAACATCTTCTGTGGTCTGGATAAAGGTGTGTTCCATTTGGCGGCCGTTGCCCAACGAAAATGTTAACATCCTTCTCCCCATACATCATTTACCAAGAAGGTGATGTCCTTAGACGGGTCACCAGTTATTTTATAGTAAATAAGAAAATAGTTGAAACAGTTTTGAGATCAACAAATGACAGTTGCAAGATCAACGTTAACCTAAATTGGCCTCTATTTTGGAACAAAAGATTAAGGGAAATGAAGGGTTAGCTACGGACTACGCTTAAGTACAGTGATTTGTTAAATTCTTCTTGCTGTGATTTACTGTAAGGAAGGTATACTGTACGCATTGCGTTTTGCCTTATCGTATTCTCCATACATTACTTTAGACTACATTTATTTTTTTATTTTTGCCATATCCATCGTGTATTACAACTATAGAGTTAGCCATTGCTTTAATTAAAAATACCATGAGAAAACCTTACTTTTAGTTCTTCCATGACTGACACGCTATTCCAACGAACGCATTTCAGTAAAGTTTTTGAAACCAGTCTTGCCTGAAAATCAATAAGCCGTATAAGTATCAAGAACAGGAACTACTTTAATTTTCTAACAGCTAATTATACTTTGGTTTTGAACTATGTCAGGTTCAGTAAAAACGCGGACGATTTCCTTTGCTCGCCAGTACTAAATTCGGACCGCCAGCAATCATCCTGTATTTCATGGTTGTACGAGGTCAGTGAAATCAACAAAAGCTAGTAACAATATTTTTATCCCTGACCATACAATGTCGGCTCTATCTAGGTCAGCTCTACCCACAGGCTATCGGACCACAGGTCAGGCCAGGCTACCCAACCCACAGGCCAGGTTTGTAGTGCACAACAAGAAGCATT
Source organism: Lithobius niger (assembly GCA_023313725.1). Lineage (NCBI taxonomy): Eukaryota > Metazoa > Arthropoda > Chilopoda > Lithobiomorpha > Lithobiidae > Lithobius > Lithobius niger. The sequence continues at coordinate 1,604 of JAHWFP010032045.1, forward strand.
GAAATGAAATAGATTATGACTCTTCAAAACAAACCCTATTAGGGATTCCCCCAAGGTTTTTCGCCATTTAAAGTCTGGATATCAAACGCCAAGTTCTTTCGTAACGGTAACAACACAACTAAGACTTCGAGACAAATTGATTGGAAACTAAGAAAATTGCTTGCTGCATCAATTTCATGCATTTCATGTAACGTTTGAGGCCTTAGTCAGTGATATTAACTTTGCGTTGATATCGTGACTTCAAATTGCGATAAAGCTGCAGAAATTATTAACAAGTTTTTTTTTTTTTTTGGAGGTGGGGTTACCCCATGTTTTGTATAGTTTTGCCAGTGATGAGGTCCAATTTTTTGGTTGGGAATTACATGATTAATTAATTGTAAAACAACGGAAGTTGGCAAGTAGTGTTCACTTAAAAAAAAACATTGACATTGGCTACTTCTTTTGAACAAGAAAAGTTAGGCTGTGTCACTAGTCGTGACCTTTGTGATGTCAGGCAGTCAAAACTCCTGTTCAAACAAAATTTTAGAGTTTTTGTTGCATTGTTATTTTTCCTCAGGTGCCTGAAAGCAGCCAAAATGATAGCTGTAAAAGACGCAAGTGTCTATCAGTCGCAATTCTCCGATATGTGTTATCTGGATAGGAGGGATGTTAATGCCGTTCTTGAATTTTGGCGGGCGAAACACTAGTATGTGTCGTTACAGAAAGTGTAGAAACCAAATCCACATAGCCGTTCTAGTATGGTTACTGCTTTGTATAAAACTAAAACAAAGAGTTCTTGACCTCACCAAGAGATCGCAAAGACAGCAAAATAGACAACGAAACGAAGAAAGCGGGTCAATGGTTAAGTTATAGATATTATATAGTACATTGGCAGACGGTGCCGAGCCAAGGCTAAAATCTGATCGAAGAGCGAGGAAAAAAGGAAGAGAACACTTAAAAAGCATGTGCAAACGCGCTTAGAAACAGTTACGACTGGTGGCAACCACGATATAAGGATGAAGAGAGTTCCAGAGGGGCACAACTCTTTCAGAGAAAAAGTGATGCTTAATGTTTAACTCGGAATGGTAGCCTAGAATTCTAACATTTTCTGAATGTTTTTCTTAGGCAAAAGAAACAATTTGCAGCCAGCCGGTCTTGGGGCCGGCAAAATACTGTTGTTAAGCTACAGTTTTTCGAATTCAATTGTGAATGGTTAAAGAATTCGGCAGAACATATACCATACTGATGGTTAATGGCAAACTTTAAAAAACAAAAAACTAAATATCATTCCTTCCTTCAGATCGTGCTGATTATGTTATCAAAACCATATTAAAACATCTTGATCATCGTTTTTCAATCAGTTCCGGAAGGCAGACAATAAAAAAAAATTTCATTAAAGACATACTCTGATTCGTTTGAAGAGAATTCCGATCAAAGGTGCCGTTTGCACAGGAATCTCAACTTTCAAACATTGCTTTCATTACTTTCAAACATTTCTTTGAAGCTGTTTATAACAAAGAAAGCAATGTTTCGGAGATTCTGTATTACCATGGTAATTATTTTTTGTTACTCCTACCTACAATGGGTCTAAATACTATTTCCAAGTAATTGGAAAAAAACTGTCAGCCTCTAGCTTTACTCACGATATTGTTGCAGCACCAAACATTACTGCTTTAACCTAGCAAGCTCTGTTGAGATGCCTGCTATAGTGGCAAACAAACGTTTAAATGTCAAACAAAATAGTGAAAGTGTTCCTTAAAGTGAAATAAACTAACATAGCTGGTACTATATTACCAAATGTGTATTGCCAACTTGCCAGTTAAGTAAAACCTGTCCAGAATATAATATATAATCTAAAAACTCCCTTCCCAGTAAGCTTCAGTTCATTAAAATGTTTCACTTTACCACTATTCGTTCCTACCTTTTGAAAACTGATTTTCACATTTTCAATATTTTGAACATTTATTTACTGTGTCCGTACGTACCAATAAATTCGTCTATACGTAGACAGGAATCAGGGCTGTAATTAACACATCTATAACTTTTAAAATGCAGACTTGATTATTTACCTTTGTTGTAATGTTGTCACCAGCTGCAGATATGGAGTATATACGATATATAGTCACAATTACATCAAATACAAAACCTGCCAGCAGCAAGGTGAAATTATTGTCCAGTATCCAGTATGACATAAAACAAAGTTGAAAGGCAAAGCGAGGCAGCAAAGCAGTGATGATTAACGAGATCTCTTGAATTCTCTCCACAAATGGGTACAATTTCTCGTATTGATAGTGAATATCGTGGAGTTGGTCACTCAGAGTAGTTGAGACTGTAGACAGCGTATCCTTAAGTTGAGAGTTAAGAGATAGGAAACATTCAGCACCCAAGTCAGCAGTAACAATGAAAAACACGATGGCAAACAAATCATGTCCATAAGATACGAACCAGACAGCAACATTCATACACAGGTCGGTGTTGAAAGGTAAGCTTAGTACCATACACACAATGACAATTACCAGTACTGAGAAGTTCAGTACAAAGTGACAAACCGTGACTTTTAAGAAGTAGTTTCGTTTCGTAATTTTGCCATTCAGTAATGTTTCAACACTCTCAGCAGACTTCAACAAATTACGAAGTCTCTCAACCAGAAAAGTGCAAAAGATTTTAACCAAACCCAAAACAAACATCGGCATTAAATACATTGCAATGTTAACTAGCATGGCAACATGAGTATACTTGATTGAATTCGATAAAATAAAATATATTTCTGCCAAAAACGGAACAAATATACAAATAGTTGCCACTATTTGATACGTAATGTTCATTGTTAGTTTCCAATAGTGAATTCTGTTTAATGTCTCATCACGCGAGTAAAAATCCCACGAAAGAATTCCTAGGACTTGTCTCAGCATAATCACAGGGCGATATATTTTATAAATGATGAATTCATGTTTCTCCATTCGATCCGGAACATTGCTCACAACAGTAGGTGTTACTCTTCGATGCATGACAGTCTTATAAATCAATCCTTTAAAGTCCTTGTGATCAACTGATAACAGATAAACTAGGACCTGTAAAACACATCCACAATTCAATCATTGTATTAATAATAATACAAGGTGTCGGCCAATAAGCTTATAGCTTGTTATTAGGCCCAAGCGGCAGATGTTAAGTGGAAGGTTTCACCACCATCAGGAACAGTTGTTTTTTGCCGCATGAGGGAGGAAACCGGAGTACCCGGAGGAAACCCTCTTGCAACGGGCGGGAAACAACCGGAGAAAAACCCGTACATATACACTTCCCTTCCCAGGATCGAACCCGGGTCGGTACGAAGCCAGAGATGTACAGCTGGGACCAAGACGCCTATCGAATCTGACGCCCCAGTGCTCGCAGCTACCCGTGCACGTATTAGACTTTCATAATTCAGTACTAAACAGAAAAATTTACTGTTATCTCCAAAGAAACAATTATTCACTTTCTTGAAATTTTTAGTTTATGCCAGGTGAATTTCAATAACATCAACGATAGTTTAAAGAAAGTTAAAATCCTGTGAATTAAATAGAAATAATTTTGTTATGCGCGGCACATTTTTTTCTTGAGTTTGCCCCAGAAAGGAACACAAATCGTCAATGCGACGATCTATGTGAAGAGCACCTTGCACATACCAAGCGAGAGAGGAGAAAATTACAGCAGTTGATTTGCATACCATGTCTGGGAAATGCCATAAGCAGTCGGCTCTCCTTCACAGTACTCCTTAGGCCTAATTGACAAAAAAAATTCGATCATAAAAAGTACCCGAGGAAGCAAGAAAAATGTGCAGTGTATATAAGTTCTTAGTTTGGCAATTAATGCAACTTATTTAGTTTAAAAAAATGTAACTCTCTCTTCCACGGTTGACTACTTTGCTTCCAATGTTTTTTTTTTAATTATATTTTAACCTAAAATTCTATTTTGACCTTTATTTTTCTTCCTCCTTTGCAAAATTTTTGAAGGCCTGGCTACTTGAATGCTGTTCACAGATCTAACGAACACACTGTAACACCTTTATTTCCTTTAAAGATAGGGTGGAGTCCAAAGGGTTTTGTAACCAGCGTAAACCGCATTTGGCCATCTGCCTGAAGAAGCCATAAATGTTTGCTGCACCTAGATTCCCAGGTGGTCACCCACGCAAGTATCAATCGGAACCAATGCTGCTTAACTTAGGTGATCGAATGAGAACCAGCATGGCAAAACTGCAGAATCTAACAATCACTTTAATCGCTTTTTATTCTTGGTGCACGTGTTAGTTTTATTTTTTTATTTATTTATTTTTTTATTCATTCATTCACCTTACTGGAGTCTACCAGCCTCAACGCTACGTTCTCCATCTAAAGTACTCCATCTAAAACTAAACCAAGAGCCAAACACCCAATACATCAGCACCACCAACTCTGGAGTTTAAAATGCTTAAAAATATTATCAGTGGTAATCGATAAGAAACAAGTCCTACTCGATTTGTATTGTTACCAGTGTGTAAACTATTTAGGCTGACCGGGTGCAGTTAATGCTCGCTAAAACCCTTTGACCCTTTTTTGAACTATTTAGGATAGAATAAAAACAAGGGCATCGCCTTCCTTTGTTTTATGCAACGTCTCCAGAAGCTAGTAGGAGCTAGAGACGTTGCACGAACTAATGAAAGCGTTTCAGGCTGTAGCACCAGGGTGATCTCGCCATCCGTATAATAATAAGCTAACTGCAGCCCGACCCATTGCCTTTAGTTTGTGCAACGCCCCCCAGCACATACTAAGCTCCTCTTAGATGTCGGTCACGTGTTTTTCTTTTCCTAGCCAGTTTCAATACCGGAAAGTGTGTAAATAAATCGCGTAGGGCTTGCTTATTCCACGACGATTACCACTCGTCAATTTTTTAGGATGTGCTAATTTGCTAGTACGTGTATTACACTATTTGCAGGTGTAAATTTAACCAAACACAAACAACTGAAAGGCAGATGTACAGAATCGGTTTGTGAAGATACCAACACACCTTCCACGAAGAAGAAGTTAACAATAAAAGAACTGAAAAACTGCTGTTCACCAGCTGTTCGAAAGACCCGGAGTTCAACTGATGAAGAAAGTGAAAGTGAGTCAAATAAATGTCTGATATATTGCACGACATTATAAGAAAAGCTGACAAAGCCAGAACTTCGATGAAGTGTTGTTTTAAAAAGAAACACACATCTGAAACGTATAAATTGTTTAAAACTGGATGGTTGTCCGGCTTGTCATGAATTATAAATTATACGTTTGCATATAATTGTTAGTACTTTTATAAAAATAATTTTAATGTAATTCTATACCAAATCATTGATTCCTTTATTGTGTCTGTAAATAGTGGTTTATACATTGGCATGTATTCTGCAAATATTGTGTTATTATTGTGTTATTGTGTAATAATGTGTTATTAACAATGTGTTGTAAGTACAGTACCAGCAAATAAAAATAAGGACATCTTTTTTTTTAAAGTATTTTAAAGTCTTGAGAGTGAACCAAAAATAGGTTCAAAATGTTGCGACTAATATCTTTAACTTTTGTGTTTTATATTGTGCACTTTGTAGGCATGTTGCTTTTTATACTTGACATTTGACAAGCGTGTGTTTTGCCCCAATTCCATCAATCTAAAGCCATTTAATGGGCGTGCGAGAAGGAAACCATAAAAAAAAACATACAAAACCGAGCTCGAGAAGCAGAGTCACGTCATTAACAGTTGGGACATGTCATCTATAAAATCGGGCGTGCAATACCTCCGCATTGCAGGTGGGAGAGTGAGGGATCAGAAAATTCCTGAATTGCTTCCCCAAGCCGTTTCTGTATGATCATCCCTTCAAACGATGTCCGTCATCTTTTTCGCACCATCCAACGACTTGTAGACTATTTTTTTAAAGTCCGATACGTACCGTGGTCGAGCGTTATTATCTACCGTGGTCGAGGTAGTCGTAATAGAATTCGATGTGGTATTCAATTGGCTGATAACCGACTACACTGACCATCCCGCTGCGCTTGTTTTGAGGCACCCCTCACAAAAATTTTTGGTACGTTTTGAACTTCTTTATTTTCTTCTGCTTGCCGGTGCTCTGAGAAAGTCGTCTGATTTCGCGAAAGAAGTGCTACAAACTCCCATATGCCCGTGGCACAACCGTTGGAGGAGCCACGCAGGTGCTACTAGAGGACTTCTTATCATGTCTTCAAGAGGCTCCTCCTGGGGCTGTTGCAGGAGGACTTGCTATTCAAATCTCCACGAGGAATTGTTATTTGGGTATTTTGTGCCTGCTGGCAATGTTGCAATGACTTGCATTCAAGCGAAAGTGCATATGCATTCAAATGTGACTATGTAAGAAACAGCTTCGCACTCATAATGGGAAAATGGGGAGGAGAGTAACTCCAAGTAGACAGTAACATCTGGTAAAAATAACAAAATAAATATGGTACTGATTAGATTTGCAAAAAATTATAAAAATTGCAATTTTGAATTGTTGTAAAGTATGTAAAATACTAAAAAGGATATATTTCACATAGCCCAAAAGATATTTTGAAAACCTTACCAGAATCTGAACCCTTTATCATATTTTAAATTCCATTCTATTAATTTTTAATTCCAATTTTTCTTGCCCCTCGCAAACAAAATTCCGGGGTGCGGCACTAGTTCGAGTGTTGTTTGCATCATAACAGCAGTTCGTAAAGCACACGAGTGCTGCATATGTCGCATGAAAAGAATGGCAAATGTCATGTTAAAAAAAAAAGGTATCTCCAATTAAAGTTCTTCATACTTCACGAATTTTGTTAAGAGATACTGCTGCTCGTATTCCGTTAAGCAATAAATAATAATAATAAATAAGTGTTTAATCTAGGAGTATTGGGTGTTTGGAGTATGTATTAGAGGATGTGACTTTCTAACTGACGGCCTGCTTCATTGGCTGTACAATTCGTGTTTGAGGGCTTGCAATGCGATTGTTGCGCCAGATTAAAGACAACGGCAGAATGTGCTGGCAAAAAAACACGACGATTGTCATGTCGATTGTGGCATGTCAAAGATCCTGGGGTTTTCTAGTTGGGTTTCTCCGGCTAAATTGTCCCTCTCGGCGTCTACTCATAATCACCCTCATTTTCATCTGGGGGTGACGACGGGCAATGCGCCCGCAATTAGGTGACGGAGGGCAGTCTGCACCCTGTTTCAAAAAGGAGAGCCACTAGCATCATCATCATCATCATCATCATCACGATTTTTGTTGGTACTGAAAAACCTCAGTGGAAGGCCTTCGACCTGCGGCCGTTTGACTCGATCTTGCAGGGAAGCCAGCGTAGCTGCCTCTCTTGGCTTAGGGAAAATTGGAAATAAGCCAACAGCGAAAAACATACACTAGAAATAATCTAGTACAATAAGCTACCTTTATACTCTTACGTTTCGTCGGAGTGGCATGACCCGGATTCGAACCGGCTACCCAGTTCGCCCCCAGATCACTTGCATAGCGCCTTAGTCGCTATGGCCACATCCTCCACTGGCATAAAGATAACTCACTGAACCCGTTATTAAGGTCACAACCGTGACCAGGGCTCCATTCGACCGAAATTCACTCGGCCATAGTCAATGGATAGGGAAGACAAATCATACACTCATAAGGCTCAATAAAGAAGTAAATAATAACGGGTTCAGTGAGTTATCTTTATGCCAGTGGAGGATGTGGCCATAGCGACTAAGGCGCTATGCAAGTGATCTGGGGGCGAACTGGGTAGCCGGTTCGAATCCGGGTCATGCCACTCCGACGAAACGTAAGAGCATAAAGGTGGCTTATTGTACTACGTTATTTCTAGTGTATGTTTTTCGCTGTTGGCTTATTTCAAATTTTCCTTAGTATTATTTCTAGCGATTTATGCTATTTATTTATCTCTTGGCTTACGCACGGCAGGTCTATACGAGCTCGAGATTCTTTCAAGACAAAATATTCGTTTAAAGTTTAAATTCAGTTTGCGGCGGCATTCGTTTCTTATGTTTTCTTTTCTAGTAATACGTGGCAAACTGATCGTAACCGATAAGATTGGAACTAATAGGGGGGGGGGAATTGAGGCTTAATGGCGCGTCGACAACTTGGTCATTAGCGCCAACCTCAGTCACAGTGCAGTGGTCCGGGTTGCCACTGCACCACACATTACAGAGATGCTATTCAAACCCCTAATCTAAATCTTGTCATACATCTGTACCTCCTGCAAAAATTGAAAAACACCGGACAGGAGGACAGACTTATCGCCCAACTGACGCGCAATGTCATGCGGAAGATGGAACCGACGACGAACACCTTCAAGATGGCGACAATCAACAAGTAAGTGCCGGACCGTAAGTGGCCGTCGACACCAAGAACATTCAGGAGGGTCAACCCCCCGCAAAAGGAAACAGTGAGTAAGTCGGGTGTGACCAATTCGCAAACGGGCCAACACAACCTCCTCACGGCGACTGCGGCGACACGCCGAGTGCCACTCCTCGAAAGTGCCTTTAATGGCCCGTAACTTATTACCGTCCTGTCTGTCCCACAAGGTTTGCCAAAAAGCTTGTAACCTCAGACGCAGAGTTGGAAAGGCATCTGAGGGAACGAGGCTGAGATCCCTACCGAGAGGGCCATAAAGGGCCCCTTTCGCAGCAGAATCAGCTTGAACTAATAGGTGGCCGTTACAAGATCTCAGCAAAGAGTGCCAGACAGACAGGCTTCGTT
>JAHWFP010032056.1:0-11126 GCA_023313725.1 Lithobius niger
CTAATGTTTTCATTTTAGGTGTGTTGATAACTGTCTTGGTACTTTTAATCCAATTTTCCAGCACTTCCAACAGGAGCTGAAAGATACAGCCTTTTATTCCGGCCATAATGGCTCTCATGCATTCAGCTTTTTTTTTGATACGAGTCTTAAAAATTAAAAGGGTGACTAAGTGTTTGAAAGTAAGTAACCTATAGCTTTAAAAGTTTCTACACTATTTCAAACTGCAACTTAACCTGATGCTAACTGAACATGCGAGAGAAAGATCACCGCTATCAGTAAATCTTTTTTTTATTTTGCTCATAAAGTGTCACCAGGCAGGGCCCGAGAAATTTTTTTTCGCGCATGTTAAATTGAGCCACTACTGCAAATGTGCTGGTAAAGTTATAAAAAAGCTGCAATATTCTATGTACTCTAATTTCAGTGTACTAGATGCCGTTTTGACGAACAGCCACTGTTATAGACCATAACTTGCTGAGATGTTCTGAAAAGGAACGATACGCAGCACATCTGACATAACGAAGTCTAAAATGAGACTTCAATCAAAAGGAAATACATTAGAAATGTAAAAAAGGTGTATGAACAGCCTTAGGCTAAATTTAACGTTCCTGGAGATCACTTAGATGCCTACAAGTATGTTTTTCATGCATGTTTGACATTCTTCTGACAAGTTTCTCAACTTTGCTTTACTACTTTTAGGCACTTACATGATGTACCTTTTCTCGCAAACTGCTTGTCCAAATCTCACCAGTATTTTTTAAACATGTTTTAGCATGTAGCCACATAAACTGTTCAACAATAAGCGAGGTTTTATTTTCACTTTTTTTTTTAATGTTTGGCTTGTTTTGAAGGTTTATTAAGTGACACAGCAAAGTCGTCTGACAGATGTGGTACCCCACAAATGCAATAAAACGCTTGATTTTAAATTTTCAGCCGGTTTATTTCGGCCTTGATCACAAACGGAGATGTCACCCAAGATGGCAGCCCCCCGTTTTTAACTTGAGCTTTCGCTCGTTTTTTTCATATTTTTTTCCCCCGTTTGTGATCAAAGGCCAAAATAAACCGCCTGAAAATTTAAAATCAAGTGTTTTATTGCATTTGTGGGGTACCACATCTGTCAGACGACTTTGCTGTGTTCCTCCCCGACCCACAAATTACTTTAGTTCTATGTCTATTAAGTGCCTACCCACATGCAAATTTTCATTACATACAACCATAGAAAAAAGTTCTTAAAAGTTTAGCCCTCATACCACCAACAAAACGTCAAGTGTGCCGGGGAAAAAAAGAGGTTATATGATTGAAGTTTCATTTTACTTGTTAAAATGTACACCGATAAATATCGTACATTTTAACAAGTAAAATGAAACTTCAATCATATAACTTCCTTTTTTTTAAGGCTATTGTTGCATGCACATAGAATGGATCTGGAGTTTGCGGAGTGGCATTGTTCCCTAAATCAAATGGTTAATGTAGAACAATCAAAATGAAGCCCAGGTAAATTTCTGGCTCATATCATGTTTTAGGTAGGTGCAGTAGTTTTTTCTGAAACCGTGTCAGCCAAGAACAAGTCCAGCAACAAGTGAAGTTTTCAAATTTACGTGTGGCTTCCTACATTTGCTCTTGCATGGAATTGCAAAAAAATTGGTGTAAAGTTGCTAGATTAAGTTTGCATACTGATTTGTACTGGACAATTTACCATTTTAGATACTCATCATATTCACTTCCCTTAACATGTTTGGTTCAGTTCAAATGAGATGCACCCCTCATTTTCACACCAAAACCTACGTATTGTTAACCCATAGAACAATTCCAGAATTAGATCACCAATTTTGACATTGGAAATCATAGGTTTTAGGTAGCAGATTTTGAAAATCCACAAATTTGTACATTATTTTGTGTCAGATGTGCTTATAACTAATTTCTGGGAGTAAATTTTTGGCCGACAGAAATCCACTTAATTATTTTTGACTCAATGCAACTAATGTTTCACTTTACTGTCTTTCGCAAAATCAAACCACACCGTGGTTTCTTCCCTCCCAACCAAGTTTTTATTAACACTCCAATAACGTACATTCATTGAAAATTGATGGCAATAATTTTACAAAGCTTTACGGAGATGCACGCAGTGGAGAATACTCTTAAGTCACATCATCTAATGAAAAAAATTGGATTCACAAACGTTAGATTATGCAAGGACATTTTGTGTAAAATAATGTATCCTCAATTTACGGCACAAGGATATCTTTAGTGAAATACCCTTGCTTCCTTTGAGGAAATTCTGTTCTCCTCAATCTGGCACACAGCGTTTCAAAAGGGAAAAGTGGGTGTGGCTGAGGAGTAATCTATTGGACAGTCGAGAGATTTTGGCATACCTCCGCAAAATGTTCCCACTCTGCTCGATAGTTAAACAGTACTACCACCACCTAAAAAGGAAAAAAAAAACTGAATTACCATCCTGAAATACTTTTACTAGTTTAAAATCACTTAACCAACTGTACCTCAATATCAATCCTTTCAAATGTCAATCTAGTAGCAGTTACCACTTGGCCAGTAGACCTTAGAAAGCTTTCACAATTTCTACTCACCACTTACTAAATACTTCTTGTAAGATGCATGGTTTCTCTAATTTATGCATTAACAAAATTGTGGAATTTTCATAAACTCCAGTATTAAAGCAGAAAAACCTGTTCCGAGTCGCCAACTTGATTTCCACTCGCCAAAAGGGAAGTGGCAACTGACATTGGGAAGGGTTGCTCAATGTAAGAGACTTGCCTAGTCGAAAATGTATGGAACACTTTAAAAACCTTTCAAATTTAAATATATGACCAACAATTGAAAACTGCTCCTAAAATATCGTCTCCTCAGTTTTAATTATGTTCATATTGAATTTCATAAAATTGCTTGCTGAAAATAGCCCTTGGTTCGAGCTATAGTAAATACGAAGCCAGCTTTTTTTCAACCTCGTAAAAAAAGTTTCAACGATGGTGTATATTGAAGAAATACAGCAACCTTTTTTTTTCTGTCACCCATGGAGTGAGGCTCTAATGAAATATTTATTCTTGCATAAACTATTCAACCTTTCAAATTTACTCGTACGTAACTGATGACTTCAGCTATACCAGCGACTGATTAAACCCTGATGCTGAAATTGTCATCTCGGGTACCGTACTAGTTAGAAACCCTGTGGCAGAATCACCACGATGTGCGTCAACAGACAAATCCAAAAGCTCTTTCTAACGGAGCTTAATTACGAAATACAAGTTTGTTCTATTTAACCCTTTTAGGTCCACGCCATTTTTTCAATTCGCGAGCGAGAAAGGCCATGGCCGCAACATGGATGCCGTGAAATTGTACTAAAAAACTATGCGGTCTTGACGTCTAAATTATTGAACAGAAATATAATTATGACCATCGTCCTACGTTTTCTTTATTTAAAAAAATCCTGAAGTTCGACTATGAAAACAGCGCTAACGAAAGTTTCAACTTACAGTAGTCGGAATGATAACATCCACTCGATATTCTTCCGTCACAATGCCTGTTATTACTTCCGAAATCATTATTTTGTGTTTTATTACCGTAAAAATAGTTTAAAGTTGCTTTATTCCCCCAATATATACGATCGCTGAAAGCTCACTACCATTTCGTCCTCAGCGGCCATATTGAGCGGCTGCCCACAAGCGAACGCGGTCCTGCTATAGCACCAATGAACGGCCGACGGGTCACGTGCCGCGAACGGGAAGAGTTTGAACAAGGGCGGTTGAAACAGCATATTTCATTCGAGGAATACAGGCAGTGACCTTGGAGTTGATGACGTCTTTTTCCGCGGGCTAGAAAATTGGGAATCCCCTCTCTCGAACGCGCTCAAGATTCGGAGATGCGATCGTTTGAACCTAGTATTAATATTTTGGGTTCGATTCGATTTCGATCGATATTGGGAAAGAAAACCTCAATTTGGATTATTAGTCGATTTCGAAATTAAATTTTTCTTTTTCATTTAATTTTGTTATAGGCTAGCCTTTGAAAATATTATCAAGTTTCAATTACTTCAATACGTGTGAACTTGAAGATAAACTTCGAAATGTGTATTCTTTTATCCAACTACATTTTTGGATGGATACAAATTATCAAACAAATTCGGGGGCCCCGGCCCACCTTTCCCCCAAAGTAAATCATACGTGCATTTAAGTTTAATGTTATATGTATATTACTTTTTTGAGCAGCACCTTCCTTAGGTTGTCTTTAGTCAAATTAACTTCATACATTGTGCAAGTTTGGCAAATTATTGAGGTCTAAAACGAAATTTTGCTGTTGTAATTTTTTAGGGCAATGCCTACACTATTTAAGCAATGGTTAACATGTACCACACGTAGTTGCTACATAAAATGCAGCAAAAGCATAACACAGTGAAACAGTCTTCTGTATTTGTTTCTTGTAAGGGAGGAGTTGAAACTCAACTTTCATCCATCTAGACACATCTCCGATAGCGTTGCAGTCAGTCAGGCTTAACAAACGAAATTATAAACTCAATTTTGGAAAGTGGAAATTCATTAGAACGAACAGCTACTGTAGTAATAATTGTCATCAGTAAGCCCCACTGCAAAAATTTTGCAAGGATTGCTCCCACTGCCTAATCTTTGCAGTTTCCTTTTATTTTCTAGGTTCGGTTTCTAGTTTACCATACTATTGTAAATAAATGGAAATATAGTTTTTATTTTTTTTAAATCAACATTAATGGGTGACAAATATGAATAATGTGCCTAGCTTTGAGGAAATGAAGATACTGCCTTGTTTACCTTACCTTTCGTTTATGTTTCCTCTAATTTTTTTATAGTTAATACCATACTAATGTTAATACATGTAAGAAAATTCCATCTTTAATTAAAAATTTTAACATAAAATGAATCAAAATTAATTCTGTAATCTTTATAAACATGGTAGCAGTTGATTGCAAGATGTTCGTTGCTAACTCCAGCAGCCATATTGCTTGTGAGAGGCCACTTCCGGTTTAGCTTTGGTGAACCATATCACCCAGATTAGGTTTTTGAATACGGTAGAGTTGAAACATGTAAACATTGGAATTTGGAAGCAGCAAAAACGTTTTCCAGCATTAAATCATTAAAGTTAACCTCTGTTTACAATTTAGGTATGTTTTAGGTTTCCAACCACCAAAAATGATTCGTTATAAACGTTTTTCTGTTAATTCTAGACTTTTTATTGAGCTTCAGCCACTGACATGCTCAAGTTATTCTTTATATTTTGTTTAAAACTGTCTATCATTGGGTTTTTTTTTTTACGTTTTTGACTAAAGTTAATGTTTTATTTGATACTAATTTTTATTTTAAACTTAATTTTAAGTGTATTTATTGAAAACTATTCACAAAATCGAAAACAATTCGAAAATCGAATTTTTCGATTTTGATTTGGACGGATTAGATTCGATTTTGACAACGTAATAAAATCGAAAGCTTCGATTTTCACAGTCCTAGAACAGAGGGCTGTTTTCAGCAGACAAACGCAATTTTCACGTCAACTTTGGCGACGAGGCCAACAATAACATCGACTTAAGGTAATAAAAAGATGATTTGAATTAAATAAACCTTTAATATACGTTCCAAAATACCCAATTCAATCGGAGTTAGCCTCCGATGTACGCAATAGTTTTTTTTTTTTTTTAACAGGGCGTAGAAGTGAGCGAACGGTTAAACATTTTAAATTGGTAATTGATGCCGTTCTAGTAACTTTAAAATGAATATAGAATTTCGATGTAGCTGTTACCATTGAAAAAACTTACTCGGTTGCAGTTATAAATGATTGGAACTCACTTGAAACAACGTACGGTGGTTGCCATACTACTAACACTTTGAAACGACGTCTGGACAATACCATCTTCAAGACTTAATGCCCTGTAGCCTTTCCAGCAACAAGCTTTCGCTGTGCAATTTTTTTCAATATTTATTAGCACTGTAGGTCTACAGCATCAAAATCCATGACATTGAAACTGAAAATGTACTTTAAAGAAAATGTAAGTAGGCCTATGACAAAAAAAAATCCAGAAGCCATCCCCCAGTGTGGAGTTTTTCTAGGCACCAAATTGTGCATTGCAGACACTTGAACATTCTGCCACCGGGGCTAGCAAAGGGGTGGTTTCCATTGCAGTGTGATTAATTACAATGGGCTATCCAACCAAGCATTTAATATTGTTACTATCTACTGTTCAAATGACAAGCGCCACAATTCACATTTGTAAAGGTTGAGTGAAATGTTATCGTGTCAATTTTTTGCCAAAAATATCATTTTCTGGGCTTCCAGCAAAATCTCAATAGTAAATAGTGAGTAATGTGACTAATCTTTTTTGAACCGCACAATACGTAGGGAAAAATTTTTCAAGCAACATTTTTAATGGTTTACTGGGGGTATGCGTGTGGTTTTGCAGTTCTCTCCAGCATAGGCATAAGGCAGCTCAGGTGCAAGTGACATCATGCAGATCAGAATCGTCGGACCGAGATTAATCGGACACATCATAGCCAGCCTTTTCAAATCAGATAAATTTAATTACTTTTAAAGAATACACAGGGTGGTCCACATACAAAAACTAACAACCCACAAAGTTTAAACTTACAGTATTTGTTAGTACCTTCCAAAACTGTAAAGGGTCAGATGGTGTGCAATACAACGGGTAGTTTTGAAAGTCCCTTTACAGTCCTAGAGAGTGCTAACAAAAAAGTTGGTCAGTTTTTTAGTGGACCACCCTGTACATATTGAAAAAACAATCTGCTCTAGTGCGAAAATAAAAGTCTTACTGTGAATTTAACATCGTTATTTTCTTCATTCGAACTATCCAGGAGAACAAAGTCTTCATTGTAACTTTTTATTCTTCACTTTCTCATTCTATACAACAGAAACAACGCACACATTAACTCTTTTAGGCAGATACCATTTTTGCAATTATGGAGCGAGAAACCCTATGGCCACCACGAACATGCCTCACAAAAGTAAATTTTGTAAGCAGTCTAGAGGCATGCAATTTGTTCACAGCAACCATGTTTTGGCCATAGGCTTTTTCAGCAGGGAAATGAAAATGGCACAGGCCCCAGACTAGCAGCCCTGGGGCCAAAGTGCTATGTTTTAAAGAACCCCCGGACACTTCCGGGGAAGGTGGGTGAATGAAATCATACAAGCTGGTAGGACCAGTCATTATTAACAGTGGGGGAGCAGGGAAAAAAATGAAAATGTGAAGACTAATTTTCTATGACCCCTACCTTCACCTCCCCACTTAAGGTCTTAACAAAATGATCTTTTCGTACGTCTATTGACGCTGTTTGCAGACGATTTCGTGTAGCCACTACTTTTAAGGAAAACGTGCTTATTTTTAACGAAAACATGTATGTTTCTTAAACCCATCTTGAGTCAAGTCTTCAAACCAAAGTACACACATCATGGGCAGGTAGTCTAGGTTTCGGGGATTCTGCGATTTTTCACAGAAAAATGAAAGTCTCAGATTTCCTCAACTCTCGCAGAATGACACAGATTTTGGATAATAATCCGCATCCACAGCTATAATGCTTGTTTGCCATCTGTTCTCACTTTTTCCCGCAACACGCATGACAAATACTGCCAAAGAAACACCGAATCAACACGTTTAATCTCAGAATTTAAGTCATTTGATGTAGAAAAAAAAATTAAGCCGCAAGGAATTTCGCAGAAAACGAGTACCATGTCCGCAGAAATTTTATTTTACCTCAGCAGAAACCTAGACTTTTAGATCATGGGGGATGCCCCTCCCCCGAGAAGTTTTTAAGTTTGATAGCTGAAAGTCATTTTTAGGGCCGAAAATTTAACCCTTTTGAGTCCGAGCCATTTTTTCAATTCGCGAGCGAGAACGTCCATGGCCGCAACATGGATGCCATGAACAGTTGCATGCCTCACGAAAATAAATTGTACTAAAAAAACTATGCGGTCTTGGCATATAAAAATTCGCAGACGTAATAATTATATTGTAAATTATTGAACAGAAATATAATTGGAACCATCATCCTAAGTTTTCTTTATTTAAAAAAATCCTAAAGTTCAACTATGTAAACAGCGCTAACGAAAGTTTTAACTTACAGTACTCGGCCTGATAACATCCACTCGATATTCTTCCGTCACAATGCCTGTTATTACTTCCGAAATCATTATTTTATGTTTTATTACCGTAAAAATAGTTTAAAGTTGCTTTATTCCCCAATATTTACGATCGCTGAAAGCTCACTACCATTTGTCCTGAGCAGCCATATTGACCGGCTGCCCGTAAGCGAACGCGCTCCAGCTAGCGCCATTGAATACGACCTTGACTCGCTTCGCGTGACGTCACGAATGAACAGCCGACGGGTCACGTGCCGCGAACGAAATAATCAGTGCACGCGACAGCATGCGATCGGGAAGAATTTGAACAAGGGCCGTTGAAACAGCTCTTTCATTCGAGGAATACAGGCAGTAAACGTTGGAGTTAATGACATCTTTCGCGGGCTAGAAAATTGGGAATCCCCTCTCGAACGCGCTCAAGATGGCGACTGCATGTTGCGTAGTTCCGGAGATACGATAGTTTTCAGCAAACAAACGCAATTTTCACGTCGAGTTTGGCAACGATGCCAACAATAATATCGACTTAAGGTAATAAAAAGATGATTTGAATTAAATAAACCGAAATAAACCTTAAATATACGTTCCAAAATACCTACCTCAACAATCGGAGTTACCCTCCGATGTACGCAATAGGATTTCTTTTTAAACAGGGCGTAGAACTGAGCGGAACGATGTATCGTAGCTCGGACTCAAAAGGGTTAATGATTGGTGAAAGTTGTATTTAGTCTAGTCATTGAAACACAGCTATGAAATGATCAGGGAGGGGACCAACCAAGAGAAGTTTATCACCAACTGAAATTTCACTTGTGTAACTAAAATCTAAACAGACCCCCTTAAATCTACCGGAGGGCCATGTGCCATTTGCACTATTGATGGCCAGGGCCTAAAATGGCATCAGGCCTAAAGGGGCGAAATAAAATGTATCCTCAATTTACGGCACAAGGATATCTTTTAGTAAATACCCTTGCTTCCTTTGAGGAAAATGATTCTGTTTTCCTCAATCTGGCACGCAACATTTCAAAAGGGAAAAGTGGGTGTGGCTGAGGAAAATTAGTACAGGGAAAGGATATGTAGTTCTTACCTGAACAAGTTTGCCATTTATTTAGTAGCTCTCTGTACCACCTAATTAATAGAAAAATTAAAAATCGTTAAAACAAGACGAGAAAATGAACCAATATAAATGCCACCAGATTCGATAAAGGCGTGCATTAACAGACAAATTACATCATGCATAGGGGTGTGCGAATAAAATGAATAGTTTTTAACAGAAGAGCAGCAATAAGACAAGTTCGAGTCACAATTTACTGAACAATTATAACTAAAATGCTGCTTAACTGACTTTGTGCGTAAATATTTAACATTTTCAAAACAGTTTGAGCTATTGGCTTTTAATTTACACCACGGGAAAGCTCTCTTCCAGATAAAATTTACAAGGGTGACATTCACACGATGGAGGTTCAAGCAGAATTTCCTTAAGGGGGTTTCATTAAATTTGTGTGCCCTCCCTTTCCAACTGGGAGTGCTGTGAGCAACTCAGCAGACGCCAACGCATTTTAGCCTATTTTGAGAGTGGCCTCTGGTGAATACTCCCTGCACTTGACAACTGTAATAAACAATTTAAAAAAATGCACTTTCAAAGGAAGTGCGATTCCATAGAAAATTTGAGGAAAAAGCCGTAAACGGCTTAAAAAAAGCGCATGTGGAAACCCTGCCTTGTTTAGACAATGAATTTGGTAATAGGAAGGTCAAAATTAGTCAACTTAGCAGTTAACGCATTTTCCCTGGATTCAGGTTTGTAGCTTACAATACAAGCAGCGAGCCGAGCTTGAGTAAAGCTGCATACTTCGCTCGAATTTTTCTAGTGCATCCGCACAATTTCGCACATCCCTAGTCACACAAGGACATTTTGAATGTTTCCTCAATTTACGGCACAAGGATATCTTTTAGTGAAGTAACCTTGCTTCCTTTGAGGAAAATGATTCTGTTCTCCTCAATCTGGCACGCAACATTTCAAAAGGGAAAAGTGGGTGTGGCTGAGGAGTAGTCTATTGGTAGTCTAGGGAAATTAGCGTAATTCTTACCTCAGAAAATACGATGAGAGTGAAAACAGGACTATATCGACAAACTTTATTTACACGTAAATCTGCTACGCAATTAGCAGTTTACCACCATCTGATGAAAAGAAAAAATTGTTTAGACCGACAAGAAAATGAGCCAAAAGAATACTATCAGATTCCAATAAACGGATAAACAACCAAAAATTAATTACGTCATGCAAGGATGTTTAATAATTTACAGCACATTGCATAAGGATATTTAGTGAAACACCCACACTTCCTTTGAGGCAAAGATTCTGTTCTCAGTCCGAACAGAGGGTGTTCGGTCTTTGAAACAAAATAACAAACCGAACATTTTTACTTCTAATCGATGGATTTTGATGTTTGAATACAGCATTTTGAAGGGTTTTTCGCCAGCGTTCTGTTGGTCCAAACCACAAGTTCCTAGCTCTAACGGTTCAGAAGTTATAAGGGAAAATGTAAAAGTAGTGGAAATTTTTTTATGTTTAAACAGAGTTTCAACATCTATGGACTTCAAAAATTACAAGTCCATGTGAAAATACCTACATTTAAGAAACTTGTGCTTTGATGAATCTTTGTGAACCGAGTTCTTTTACATTTTAGTTTGAAATAGATTGGCTTGGTACATTTTGGCTCGGTTCGTAAGTGTTCGGTGTTCGGCTTATTTAAGGTTCGTTCGGTTCAGCCTTAGTTTACAGACTAAGAAAAGAATTTGTCATTCTAGTTTTGCTAATGACTAAGCAACAAAAACTGGCCTTCACATTAAAAAAAAGTGTTGCCTTAACATACGGCACAAAGGTGCGGAATGATGCAACACCCTTGCTTCCTGTAAGGCACATTTGCTTTTCTCCTTTATCTGGCACTCGGGTCATGATAAAACTAACGAGTACAAATGGAAAGGAGATGCAACCATACTACAAAATCTAT
>JAHWFP010032060.1:0-13857 GCA_023313725.1 Lithobius niger
AAAATCAGGTACCTGAATTAAAAGAAAGGTATAAAAATAAAACGAAAAACATACTCCATGGAAAATTTTTTAAAAGGAAGTTTTGTAAGTTAAAACAACAGTATAAGAAACTCAATGTATATTATCAACCCATCGGAAATTGAAATTGAGAAAATTATTACAGAACTTAAAAATACAAATTCGACAGGATATGACGGTATAATGACAAAACATATTAAAGAAAGTAAAAAAAAAATACATCAAAAGCAATATGCCAGCTTATTATCAAGATAATTGATGAGGAAAAATGGCCTGAAAATTTAAAAACACAGATATTAAGACCCTTATCTAAAAAAGGTACAAAAACAGATGTAAATAATTACAGACCAATATCCTTATTATCAGTAATAAATAAAATTATTGAAAATTTTTTTGCAAATAAAATAAAAGTTTTTTAACAAAACAAAAAATATTAACAAACATACAATTTGGATATACAGAGAAAAAAGGAACAGCACAACTACTTGTACAAATAAATGAGCTTGTAACCACAGCATTAAATGAAGGCAAATATATTGGGACAATTTTTATTGATTTGCAAAAGGCTTTCGACTCCTTCGATAATGAAATCTTATTGAACAAATGTAATAATGTTGGAATTAGAGGAAAAATTCATAATATTCTTAAAAGTTATCTGAGAAATCGAAAAGCAGCTGTTAAAATTGATAATCTTCTTGGTAAAAATATTAATATTCAATATGGAGTACCACAAGGTTCGATACTCGGACCACTTCTTTTTCTTATTTTCACAAATGATATTGAAGTTGGAATTGACAGAACATATCTTTACCTTTTTGCCGACGACATGGTACTTTTCTCAATTCATAACACCTAAAACGAAATGCTAAAAAATTTGCAACATGATTTCGACATATTAAACTGCTGGTTAATAAAAAATGAAATGTATGTTAGTGATGAAAAAACATTTTACATGGACATAACTGTTCCCAAAATGACTAACACTGACAATGCACAAATTTTTATTCATGGAGAAGATTGCAAAAAAATGACAGAGGACAGGAAAAATAATGATTGTAGAAACACCTGTAAAATTTTAACTTGCAAAAACCAAACGAAATATTTAGGTATATATTTAGATAAAAATTGGAATTTCAAATTACACGTAAAAACACTTATTCAAAAACTTAGATTATTACTTTCGAGAATATACTTAATAAAAGATGTTTTACACGAAAAAAAAAAACAAATACTATATTATGCATGGATTGAAAGCCAACTTAGATATGGAATTGAAGTATATGGACTGGCCTGAAACTATGTAATAAATAGATTACAAAAGATACAAAATAAAATAATAAAAGTTCTTTTTGGAAAGGAAATTAGCAAAAATAAATCTAAAACTTTAAATATACTTTAGATATATTTATACAACAAAAAATTTTACCGATAATAAAATTAAGAGATCAAATCATAATTGCAAAAAATTATTTTTGCAATAAACATAAAAACCTTGATATTGAAAAACAACAAAGATTAAGAAAAAATACAATTAGATATAATTTACCACGATGGAATAATAAATATGGAAAAAGAAACAAAAGCTATTATATACCAGAGATTTTTAATAACATTCCACAAGAATTATTACAACAAAACAGTATTTGTAAACTTACACCAGAGTTAAAAAAAAAAAAATTTTCAAATAATTAAATAGAAAATAAAACTTTATCATGATAATATTAAAATAATAAAACGGGCTGTTGAGTTCATTTAGGTTATTTATGATATTTCTTTTAATATATATTTAATAATTATTTGTTAAATTGAAACGAATTAGGTTATTTGAAACTTTTTGACTGTATGTAGATTTTTATGATTTATGTTATTTATTGAAATGTAATGTTTGTTTTTGCTGCTCAAACAAGCTTATTCAAGCTTCGAGCATTTGTGAAGCAAATAAAATTATTATTATTATTATCTATATATAATACGCTTAGGTTGGGCAAGAAAATTCACCATTATTATGCACTACAATGAAAGAGGGTGTATAATGAAAGAGGGCGAGCGACCGACAATGTCAAACAAACAGATGTGGCCTATAACAATCGACATATTGCATTAATAAAGCTAACTCTTAAGAGCCGACTTGGAACAGTTCCAAAGTCGGTTGAGTAACAATCACTGCATGTACAACCGTTGTTGGGTTTGTTGGGCTTGGTATCAGCACAGAGAAACGTCCTCCATTGAAAATAAACATTTACTTCCACAACACAAATCAACAGGGGTTCAAAGAGGGAGCAGAGATGGGGATATTCAGACCACACAATAGGGGAAACCGGGGCCCACTATAGTGTTACGCTCAGGTATACGGGAACCAGCTAGCCGGCGTACGTTACGCCGGGGGTACAGCTAGTTATTATTATTATAAATGGAAAAATAATTATGGGAAGAGAAGACGAGTATATTTTATACCAAATTTATTCAATGAAGTTCCAAAAGATTTATTAAATTGCATAAATAAAGAGCTGTTTAAGAAGAGTGTAATTGAGCTCATCTTCCTTAATGAAAAATAAAAAATATAAATTTAAGATTATAAAACTAAACGGGGGAAAAATATTGACTTATAACGCCATGAAAAGAAATTGTATAAATTGTTTATTGTATAAGTTGTTTATTGTTTATTTGCTGTATAAATTGTTTATTGAAATATTGAATTATGATAATGTAAAAAAAAATGTATTTATGTTAATAATTTACAATCTACACATGAGTAGTTGTTGCATGGTGACGTGATTAATGTTTCTATTATTCAAAATTACTGTTATTAAACTCATACAAACTGTATTATTACAGTTTCGAGGGTTGCATTTTTGTAACTGTTGAAAAATAAAATTATTATTATTATTATTATTATATGCTATCCTTCCCTCTCGCATTGCTCCTTGTGGCAATAAGGTGTCTGTTTTTTTTTTCTATTATTATTACCTCCTTTCCCGAAATTCCAAACCGTGAATGAATCTCGTCAATAAAAATTACTGAAGACTCATAAGATTGGATTTTTATACCTATGGTTTCAACCATTAATTGAACGACGTGAAGTGTGTGCTTTCAGGTGTCATTTTATGAATTTGTCTTTTCATTGTTAAACATTAATTTATGAAAAATGTCCTTGAAATTTCATTACTGGGTAATTCCACATAGCCAATGAAGGACTTTCGCTGTTCATTGCTTTTGAACTGATAAACTAAAAAAAGCAGAGTAAAATCATATTTGTTTGTCCAATGAACATGAACAGCAAATACTCACTGGTGTTAGGTGGTTGTTGATAATTGTAATCTTTGGGAATGGTTTGATCGAAGTGCCTCTCCAGGTGAGTACTCCAACTAAAAGAGAAGTGAAATGTTGTAAATAAGTCAGCATTAAAGACTACCCTTTTGATTATGCAAGCTGTACTAATCTGAGGACAGGAAAAGATAACTTTATATTATGCGTGTCTGACAACCTTGGAGTGGGATTCAAACCCTTCAGGTCCATCTTTTACTACATTCATCCCAAGAAAACAGAAAATCCACAGACTTATAGCTGAACTGAAAGGATCGTAAGGCTGTCGTATTGGTTTAATATGTCTGTCTATCAACCGTTAACTAAATCCACCCAAAACCAAAACTGGTAGGAAAACCCGCCAAATTTCCAAAAACGATCGACCTTTGAAGGTAGTGATATCATTCCACCAGGGAAAGGCCACCAAGGTTAATCCTATTAGCCAAGTTAATCGCACATACTAATAGTTGGAAAGTTAAATGAAAACTAGAAGATTGCTACTAGCGGCAGCAATCTGCAAGTTTTCATTTAACGTCCAAAGTATTATTCGGCGCGATTAACTTGGCTAATAGGATTAACCTTGGTGGTCTTTCCCTGGTGGAATGATATCACTACCTTCAAAGGCCGATCGATTTTGGAAACTTGGCGGGTTTTTCTACCAGTTTTGGTTTTGGGTGGATATCACAACTTTCATAGGACTGTGAACGTATATAAGGTTACACCGTCTTATCTTCATCTGTACCTTTTTTCTGGAAGAATTTGATACTTATAAATTTTCACATTGATAATTTTCAAATTTACCATTGACAATTAGCCGTTTGATTAGCCAAACTGACATGGCTTAGGTTATTGTACGAGCATTCGTCACATGCTTACGTTTCTTCAGTCCCATTTTTGAAAACACTGGCTAACAATCGCTGAAATCGTTCGCTTCGCACTCAATCAGCACAATGCGCAATGCGCGTGATTTAGATTTCGTTTTTACGTGACATCTTCAGTGAGTTTGGCCGACAGTGGTTTGCAAATATTATTAAAGATATGACGCATGTGCTGTAAGGTGTCATTTTAAGTGTCAGCTGTCGGTTATTTTCTGATTAATGATGCCTGAACAATTTTGATATTTGAAGTAAAAATCTCGAAACCCAGCCCCTAATTTAATAGATTTTACGAATTTAAATCTACTCACTGGGCATAGAATGCACGTGGAAAATTGCAATGAATACGTGTAGATGGGAGACGAGATAGTGAAAGATTGCAGGCAGGTATTACCATAGATTAGAAAGTTAACTAGATATACCGTCTTACTTCTTCCCGTCCTACGCGGAGCTCTGGCGGTAGTTGCGGCTACTAACACCTCTGGTAATGCTTTGCCTTCTGCTGCTTCGAAAGCAAAAGCATTAGCAAAGGTATTAGTAGCCGCAACTACCGCCAGAGCTCCGCGTAGGACGGGAAGAAGTGAGACGGTATATCTAGTTAACTTTCTAATCTATGGTATTACCCTGAAGTGGTTCGTTGAAATCGATACATACACTTCATCAGGGAGACCATGTCATTGAATAATTCTACTACTATCGAACCTTCCATCAGGTTTCTGTGTCTGCAAGGAATCTTTTTGGAAATTGATGTAATGGCCACTGAAAGGAGTCTGGTGGGTTGATTGCAGCGTCCTCTCATTATCTTAAAAGGCAAATACATCCATTTTGACATGCATCCTTTCCTTTAGATCATTTACACACTAACTAAACACAAGAATTGCGGTAAGAATACGTTACGTATACTTCCGATACAACAATTTAATTATTGCATCACCAAAACACGACATGGAGACCGCCATTGTTTTGCTGGAACGCGAAGAAATTAATGTCGACTAATGTCACTCTTCGATTTCGACTAGAGCCGATTGAGATAGCTTTATTGGCTGTGAGAGCTCGAGTGTCTGACAGGCTTAGCTGGCCACTACAACTGTCGGCCAGTTAAGGCCATCGCCGCTTGAGCTCTCACAGCCAATAGAGCTATCTCATTCGGCAGCGAGTCGAAATCGAAAAGTGACATCTGTCGGCATTAATTTCTGTGCGTTCCAGCAAAATAATGGCGGTCTCCATGTCGTGTTTTGGTGGTGCAATAATTAATTGTTGTATCGGACGTATACGTAACGTATGCTTACCGCAGTTCTTGTGTTTAGTTATTGTGTAAGTGACTGACCCAAAAATAAAGCATGCATGTCAAAATGGATGTAATTGCCCTTTAAAGTAATGATAAATTTCTTCCTCCTTTGTTCAAGACTTGAAGCTCGGCTATACGTTATGTTTGTTTTCATACGTGAGCCTTTCTATCTTGAAGAGGCAGCAGCACCAGGCTCATCTGCAGCAAGGCGATTAGTCCTCGCTAACAGGGAGGTTTTGGTCCTAGCAACCTGCGGTAAAGCGTGTTAAGAGAATTTATGTGCCTTGAAGTCATAAATGGTAATCATTGCCTAGCTATAGGTTGCTGTGAGGTCCATTGACAGTAATGCCTTTGATGTCAACGGCACAAGAAGTGAACACTAACAGTAACACTAACACTCACTAACAGTGAACACTAGATCGCCTATGCTTAATAGGGCAGTGACATGACGTAGTATAATTGCGTATAACTCTATGGGTGTTGGCCCGTTTGCGCATTGGTCACACTCGACTTACTCACTGTTTCCTTTTGCGGGGGGTTGACCCTCCTGAATGTTATTGGTGTCGGCGGCCACTTACGGTCCGGCACTTCCTTGTTGATTGTTGCCATCTTGATGGTTTTCGTCGTCGTTTCCATCTTCCGCATGACATTGTGCGTCAATTGGGCGATAAGTCTGTCCTCCTGTCCGGTGTTTTTCAATTTTTGCAGGAGGTACAGATGTATGACATGATTTAGATTAGGGGTTTGAATAGCATCTCTGTAATGTGTGGTGCAGTGGCAACCCGGACCACTGCACCGTGACTGAGGTTGGCGCTAATGACCAAGTTGTCGACGCGCCATTAAGCCTCAATCCCCCCCCCCCCTCTATGGTGGAGCCAGTAACTGGGTTAGCTGCAAGGGGCACTGGAGGGCGAAGAGAAGGGCGTCTTACTGAATGCTGTTAAGAGTGGATTTCTTAGGCCTACAACGCGCGATTTTTTTCGATCTGTTGGCAGTTGCTGACATTTTTAAGCAAGTGGAATCTTTATTTTCCGATTACAACCTCGCATCATAAGGGATTGAAAAAAACAACAGTTTTTTAAGCCTAAGAAATCCGCTCTCAAAGCACTGTCTTGACTAGAAGTGCCGTTGTTTAACCCTCCATTTCAATCTAGTGCCCCTTGCAGCTATCTCTCTTGTAGCCAATATGACGTCATTTGCCGCTGCTCATATAGGAAACCAAAAAACGAGAAACGATCCAAGTAGCTTCATTTTTATGTCGCTTTATGACATATTATCAACACGGAAACTGGCTATTTATAACCGTCCCTTTTACTCTCACTCGCTCTGTTTGTATAAGGGGGCTTTGTAACTTTAACGACGTTCTATACGATTCCCTAAATTCACGCGACACCGGATGAGAATTACAGTTAAAGTTCGTTAAACTTATTACGTGCTCTTTCATACGTACCGGTGGAGTTCTGCAGGAGTCACACGCAGCATTGCAGGGATGAATCAGCATACGAAATTGCGCTGCATATATTTTTTTTCTGTCGGCGTAGTCCAAGACATTACACTATATCGCCTAAAAAGCTTAAAGGGATATACCTCCCAGCGCCATTTTTCTCGATCCTCCTCATCAAGTACGGCCACAAAGGTCTATTTCCTTACCATTAGTCTTTCCCTTGCTAAAAATCTTTTTTTAAATGTGGCGTCTAGGAGATTTTCTGTTGAATATAATGGAACTTTATTTACTAACGACCCGTCACTAAATCATGCATTGCGCGCGTACAATAATCATGACGTTTCATCTCTGTGTGTACATCTACTATAATTTTCTAATAATTACCAAGAGATCTAAAATCTAATAGACTAATGCGGTAAAAATTAAAATTAATTATTCCAATAGATCGCCGAAGCAAAATTATAAGACACTAGCCTAGAAAATTATAAATTGTGATTTTAAAATACGAGAATCATTCCAGTTTGTGACGACACAATCAATGGGTTCACGCTGGCTGGACTATTAGGCGCAATGCCAATTGAGACAGTAGCTACGTTTTCGTTGCGAGGAACGAAGCTACCGTCTCAGTTGACCTTAGCTGTGGTAAATACGCGGATGTGATCGTCGCGTGGGTGTTGTGAGGCAGGCGGAAGGTTATAAGGCAGGCGGTAAGTTGCTTTAACTCAATACAAAATGGCGGATAGGGCAACACCATCGACTTGAATTGCTTCGTCACTAAAAACTCGTGAACGACTGTATAATTAGAAAACAAAAACGAATCTTTTGATGTTTAAGGCAAGGTTTAACTGAGTCGAAATCAAAACAGCTAAGGAAAACAAATTAACTTTCCTGTAATGTTTCAGATACTGCAGTGTTGCTGTACTGTTTAGTTCACGTGAAACTTTACTGCTGTATTCAAATGTTTTTCCATTTGTTTTACCTTTGCACACGATAGGTCAGCTAATGATTGGTGTATTCAACTAGGCTAAATGACATCGCTGGAAAATGGTAAAAAATTAATCGTCTAATATGCATAGCACAACTTTACAAGTAATTCACAGTCCTTGAAAACCTGGATGAAATTCCATGCGTTTAAAAGTGCTTTAAAATCTTGAAAACTGATACACGTATCACCAGTGTGGTGATGAACAGAAAGTAGACTACTTGACTGAAGCACGGAAACAATTGACCCAGAAAGTTGTCGATTGTGTAGCCTAACAGTTTTTTATTTGTTCCGGCCTCAAAAGTTTTGAAAGTTGGACTGTGGTTTTAATTCTATTTACGTGTAAATGGTTGGATACAGCAGTAAGGTTTCACGTGGAGTAAACAGTACAGCAACACTGCAGTATCTGAAACCTTACAGGAAAGTTAATTTGTGTTCCTTTGCTGTTTTGACTTCGGCTCAGTTAAACCTTACCTTAATCATCAATCGATTCGTTTTTGTTTTCTAATTTTCGTAGTACTTTGACACACCAAGTTGGTCTTCTGTACTCCTTGTAAACGAACTGAATTTCGCTCGCTTCGGTCGCTCATTCAGTGCAAGTCTTCCGTTTGTAAGTTGATTGTTCTGCAGCCGTCTTTCAGCGACTTTGGTTTTTATTCGTATTATTACAGGCCGGCAAGCCAAATGGGCAACCAACATTTTATAACGGCAGGGTGACGTCAAACCATTATACTCCTCAATGTGCGGGTGAATTGTTTATTCAGGGCATTGTTAGCATTTGTTTGGTCTTAAGACATAGGGCCTTAGGGCTTCCTCGGGCAGATGACCCGGTGCGGTTAACGCTCGCTAAAAAAAAACCCTTTGAGGTCTTAAGTCTACGCCTTGCGGCTGGCGTTTACTGATTGGCATTATTGCCTAATAACAATGTTTAAAACAATGTAAAACAATAAAACGGATCGTTCAGGGCCGCGTAACTCATGGTAAGAAGGTTCTAGATGTGCTGGTTGTGTGAGTTGTGACGATATAGTAGATTGTAGTTGTTGTTATTGTGTGTCCATCTCTAGAATGGATGCATGGCCTAGGGCCGCGGCCCCAATAAAGATGTAATTTCTCCCTGAAACTACGAAATGGCTTGACCAACTGAAATTTCCATTTCTATAAAGGGGACATCTCTGGAAGTAGCTCTTTCAAATGAGCTAAGAACCAGCTTTCTAGGACAAATGGTTTAGGCTGTAGAGACCATTGTATAAACGTGTCCAAATAACAAGAAGAAGTCCAAGCTAAAAATGTTCCAGCTCTAGTCCGGATCTCCAAAGTGACCAATAAGAAATTAATAAAATGAATAAAAGTTGGTACACGAGTTCACCAAGTCCAACAAAGCTTATATATTGAATTTAAGAGGAAAATATTAAAAGGCGGCACATCGAAATTTGCCAGCAAACCATCTCTGTAATGTGTGGTGCAGTGGCAACCCGGACCACTGCACTGTGACTGAGGTTGGCGCTAATGACCAAGTTGCCGACGCGCCATTAAGCCTCAATCCCCCCCCCCCCCCCCACATCGAAATTTCGGTTTTAACATGGGAGACCGAGGCTAATACCTGGCCCCCGCTACAAATTGAGCGAGAGCAAAAAGAAAATTAACAATGAAGGACTAGATGAATTACGAAGACAACAATGGAAAAATGAAAAAGGACTGGCTTAAAGGGAGACTGCCACCAAATGACTTAGCTGCAGCATCTATAGCCATTTGCCGCTATCTAATTCTGTCTAGCCCTTACTTTCAACAGGCGAAGAAACACACAAATAAATTTCTTTTTACACAACAAACAAGCCAATGTACCTCCTTAAAGACGCCTGTTCACCATTTCGATAGCCTTGCCCATATTTTAAACACAGTATCCACGTTCCAAACTCTCCGTCATCCAATAGGCTGATGTGAGTCACGTGATCCTGTTTTAGTTATGGAAATCACGGCGCTGCTGCGAATAGCGTTGTTCCATTTTTAATTTATTGCTATTTTCATTACATTGCTCGAAAATTGTATACGGTGCTGCATCTAGGAGTCGAAAAGGCGAAATGGTGCCTTTTGTTATTGAGTGTAAAGTTGGTGCGCCCACGTGCACCAGAAGGCAAGCGGTAAAGTTAAGCCTAACGACATCACAGGCGCTTTTTTTTCTATATATGGACCGATTTGAAATGCAGATTTTTAACCGCTAGATGGGTGCCATCTAGTGAAAGTGATATCGTAATCATGACCGCTTGCTTCCTGGTGGACGGGGACGCACCAACTTTACATTCAATAATTAAGGAGGCACTTGGGTAGTTTATTGTGTAAAAAGAAATTTCTTTGCGCATTCCTTCGCTTGTTGAAATCAAGTGCTACATTGAACTAAATAATGGTAGACGGCGCTAGATAATGCAACCTGTCAACCTGTGTTCAGGTGGCTCATCTGCAAGACCCTGGGCTAAGACAGAGCTAGTCGTCTTCCCCAGGCATGCTGCGCGTCGGCAACTTCCGGTGGTGATTTCTGTTGGTGGTAACCCTATTGCCCCGAAATCGTCACTGAAGTATTTAGGAGTTGTCTTAGATCCGCTCACACGGGCAGGGTGTTGTACAAGATACAACCGAACTGCGGTACGGTCTCGATTCTGAATGTATTACCATTCTGGATGGTACGAATACTTGTACGGTTGCGGACGGGACATACCAGTCTTCGTGCCCATCAGCGTAGCACGTGACTCCCTGATTTGTGTCACGTGCCGTGTTGAGGAAACTGTCGAGCATTTTCTGCTGTTCTGTGGGCGTTTTCAACTGCAGAGGCAGTTGCTGGTGAACTATAAATTCCAGCCCCCACAACAGTAGAGCATATGCTGAGGAGTGCGCCACGACCGTCTGCTGTTCACAGGCATCGTGCGATAGCACACTTCTGTGCGCCACGGGAGTTGTGCTCTGATGCGTAGGGTGACCCGCCACGTTTTCTGCACCGTGGTGACGCTGCAGCTGTGTACTGAGGTTTTCTTTGTGTGTACTGGAGCAGGGTAGCAGTGCAGTTGGGGGGGGGGGGATTGAGGCTTAATGGCGCGTCGACAGCTTGGTCATTAGCGCCAACCTCAGTCACAGTGCAGTGGTCCGGGTTGCCACTGCACCACACATTACAGTGCAGTTGAGGTATGTCCAGTTGGGATGAGCTGATGGTTTGCTGTCATTTTGCTATTGTATTGTTATTTGTTTTAGCACTTGTAAAAGGGCGCATGGCAGAGGCCAAGGCTCTCTGCAATAAAATCAGGTTCAAATTCATAAAGGAAGGACTAGTACAAACCGGTGAAGCACAGTATTGGACAATGAATTTTGAACACTTCTTTACCAC
Source organism: Lithobius niger (assembly GCA_023313725.1). Taxonomy (NCBI): domain Eukaryota; kingdom Metazoa; phylum Arthropoda; class Chilopoda; order Lithobiomorpha; family Lithobiidae; genus Lithobius; species Lithobius niger. Next base: position 11,281 of record JAHWFP010032060.1, read on the forward strand.
ACACGCATTGACGCAACACTTTTTCCTGGACGAAAATTCCATTGTTACTATTCAACTTGAGAAATTTGCCTCATTCGAACTAATAGCTTAGAAACGTGCTGCAACAATGCAACGTTGTACCACTTCAAAAATTGAAAGATGTTCGGACAAACATTGACATTTACCAGGAACGATTAAGCCGTATGCAGAATCTACATACACAACAGTACAGTACCTATATATATATATATATACAGTACCTATACAGTACCTATATATATATTTCGCTTAATCTGCAGACTTAATGATGATGAGGTTGGTTGGTTGATTGATTTTTGTTACCACTAGCTATGCGCTCGGATACAGGAATTCAAACAACTATGCACTGCAAGATACTACATAGTCCAAGCATACTAGAAACCCTACACTGCACAGAACGGAGTGGGACAAGGAATGCGAGACAAACCCTGGTAGGGATGAGGAATTGAATTGAGGGATGAGGGATATGATTAAACAAACGAAGCTTCAACAGTCAGGAAGAGGGCGAGCGGGCTCATTCTTCCTACGGTAGCAAAGAAAAAGGGCGAGCGGCCGACAATGAGAACCGATGTGCGCTGTAACAATTAGAAACAAACAGAATATTGCTATTGACTATTGGAATGTATTGCTATTGACATCTTTGGTTGACTGGGCTTTTCAGTACTATTGATTCCGGTGTTTGTTTATGACTTTTTCATTAACAAGCGCAGCATAGGCTCCTGTCCCAGCATGGGGAGGGAAAAGTCGATGTCCTAACTATCTTAATTAGGTTTCAATCAATAAACTAAATGGTATTTGCGCTGCCACCAATGGTGGATTTATTTAATAGCTAAGGGGGAGTTGGAAACCACTATTATTTATACCATTTTGCAAGTCACGCTATTAAATCATTAGTACTCTTTGGGAGTTTTATAAACCCTTGGTTTTTATTTTAACCAACAAACATAGATAAATAAATTTACATGTCAAGAATACTAGCTTACAATATGCTTTTTCAATAGAGCGTCTTTTGAATTCAAGTGAAGTTCACAAAAATTCAAGATTCCAATTAAAAGATCGGCACAAAAGAATAACAAATTTTCCCTTAGAAAATAATGTTTTTGGGCTCTTAAAATAAGCAACCCGATAAAAGTAAAAAGCGTTCGCAAGTTACAATTATTCACAAGTTTTACAGTTTTGTTTCTAGCAATCAAACCGCCCAGTTTTGTTTCAACCCTCGAGTTACTCAAACCTTCTTTTCGTTCACTAGATCAAACCGTCCACAGTTATGCTTCACCACGCATGATAATCAAACCGTCAAAGAGTTTAAGTTAAAGTGAATTTAAAATAAACAAGAAGTTGGCTTTTAATAAGAGGGCCACTCTGAAAGGCAGGGGGCCAGAAATGCCGATGGCTTAGCCAACCATAAGTTCATTCAAGCTAGAGATTTAGTTAAAATTAAGACTAAAAATTTAGAATGGGGCCTAAAGTTTAAATTTCTTATGTTAACTACTCATACGAACCACTACTTCTGCCCGGCATGGCAACAATCGGACTGTGACATCTCCACTCCCGACTGGCGTAACTAACCTCCTAGCTTGAGATTTCGTGAGCTGTGCTAAGGACTGTACTGTGCAGGGGCTTTTTATGCTGAAGGGGGAAATTCTAGCGACCAAAGCGCGGACGTCGAGGATAGCTACGCCTCTCTGATTGGCTGAGGGCCAGGAGAGCAATGGGAAGTGGAAGGAGAAATCGGTTTAACAAAGGCTTTGGGTGCAGTGCCGTTTGAAAGAACAGGGATATGTACACAAGTGCCACAATAAGTTTTGAACTCCTTGACAACGTGATTTGGCCATTAAAACTGATTTGTAATTAAACTACAGTGTTATGCACTGCAACTATTGAAGGAAGGAGACGAAGGCTAATGCACAGTTAAACTTTGGCAATTAATAGAAGGAAAGCTGGAGGTTTGCATTCGGATTTCTTTGTTTGGTTACGGTCGAGTTTTTGGAACAACTATACACAACAACTATACACAACGATTTAAGGTCCGTTAAAATTAACTGGTAATAAAAACATTGCCGAGCTTCGGTAGAGTCCTGGGGGCAAAAGATTATAATACTAAAATGTTGGTAGTGATAAAACTAGCTTAGTGGAAATGCTAGAACGCATTTAAATTGAGATTTGAATTATCAGCCGATAATGTAATGGTTTGATGTAGTGGACATTTTTCATAGCATTCGCGGCCGACAAACAAAATAAAAAATATCACACTAGAAAATGGTTGTCTGTATCCACATGTATATGTGAGGTTAAGTACCAAAGATAGCCCCTCCTATTAACACAACTAAACTAGTGTTTGGCGGCTTTTGGCCTATAAAGAACAAGGTGAATTACAAATGTACAGAGTTTGATAGTTACGACGACCGGAAGTGCGAGCGCTACGGCCCAGTTTGAGCACTTTTTGAAATGACTATTGCGGACGAACCAGAAGGAATTTTTACATTCTGTTTCCGGGGGAATAAAGCTGAAGTTTGTGGCTATTAAATGGTGAAAAGTTCAGTCGGATTGCTTCATAAC